>LBNU01001705.1:3028-14456 GCA_014162995.1 Artemisia annua | reverse complement strand
AGGAGGAGATATAGGTATTTTCGACTCAGTCAAATCTTTTTCTATAATAATAAATTTTATGAAGTACTCGTTAAATAATATTATGAACCGAGACAGAAATATTAGATGGTCCGCGAGAGGATTAGTTTTATTTTTATGCCTAATCATCAGTCATTAGTCGACGGTCAGTATACACGCGGGTGGTTTTCGATATTTATAAAGTAGAGATTAAACGGCGATAATTCACCAAAGGTACATAATCAACATAAGGTTGTTGCATTATTAGGTAGACCAAGAGATAAACCTACGTAAGAGATCTAAAGATATAGCCTAGTCCCACTATTATTCGGGATTTTTGCGGATCATAATTCAAATAAATTTCTAGTTCACAATACTTTAAACATTGGAAAAGTGCGGGGGCTACAAATTCATCAACGAAAAATGTCAATTTCTCGGTTTGCTCCAAAAGTCGATGTGAAAAAAGATTTGACAAAACCAGTCACTCCATCACCTTTGCCTAAGAATGTTGAAAAAGAAAAGAATGTGGAAAAAGAAAAAGCGGTTGTCGAAACACCAAAAGTGATAGCCCCTGGTCTTTTTAGGATTAGTCCCACTATTGCGTCTCCTTCTAGGACAGATGATAAGTGCGTTAAGGATAATTCTAAAGAATCTAGGGATGCTAAAAATGACAACAACATAAATCCTAATGTGTGTGCCTTACATTCTACAGGATTAGCAAGCACCTCTAGGAACAGCAGACTAAAGCCTAAGAGCAATAAAAGGAACAATAGAGTCTCGTCTGTCTCTAAGAGTAGTAGCATGAATAAAGTGGAAGAAGTAGAAGAACACCCTAGGAATTTATCGCTTTGTAATAAGAGACATATTTCATCTGAATGTAATGTCAAACATACTGTTTCTAATGCATGTAATGACTCTGTTTGTTTTATATGCAAGAAATGTTTAATTAAGGATGTTCATGATGATTGTGTTTCTAAGAATGTGAATGTGTTGCCTAAACAGAAGGATGTTCCAAAAAGACCTAGTGCTAAATCTAGATATGTGGATAAACTAATTAAAATAATTAGGAACACCACTAATAGTAGCACGCCTAGGAACTATCTTAAATATTGTGTTTGGATACCAACGGGTAGAGAATTTATACTTCAGGATGGAAAACTAGAACTAGTTCAAGCTAAACAAGTAGCAACCGTCTATGAATGTGATTTGGATTGTACCTCTAACCCCATGGAACCTAATTCAGAACGGTTTCCAAATACAAACTCTTCTGTTATTGGCAGGTTATCGAAATTTGTCTTTGGATCGTTGACTCGGGTTGCTCCAAGCACATGACCGAGAACTTAAAGCTGCTGATCAATTTTATTTGGAAGTTTATGGGTACTGTACGCTTTGGTAATGATCATGTAGCAGCTATTCAGGGTTATGGAGATCTTCAGTTTGGGAATTACTTAATCACTCGAGTTTACTACGTCGAAGGGTTGGGACACAATTTGTTGGACAATTTTGTGATGCAGATCTAGAGGTCGCCTTTAGAAGAAATAAGGTTTTTGTTAGAAATTTGGTTGGAGATGATCTCTTAACTGGAAATCGCGGCAAAAACCTTTATGCTATCGACATCAACACAATGGCCTCTACATCACCAATTTGTCTAATGACAAGAGCATCTGACATAAAGTCTTGGTTGTGGCATCGACGTTTATCTCACCTCAATTTCGACACCATTAATAAATTATCCAAAGACAACATCGTCAATAGACTTCCTAAGTTCAAATACACCAAGGATCACTTATTTCCATCATGTGAACAAGGAAAAAGCAAACGAGCATCATATAAACCCAAAACCGTACCTAGTTCGGAAGCAAGGTTACATCTGTTGCATATAGACTTATGTGGCCCAATGAGAGTTGAAAGCATCAATGGAAAGAAGTATATTCTTGTTATTGTCGATGATTATTCAAGATATACTTGGGTAAAGTTTTTGAGATCAAAAGACGAAGCACCTGGCAACATCATCACCTTTCTGAAGCGTATTCAAGTTCTACTTCAAGCTCCAGTAAGGATTGTAAGAACAGACAATGGCACAGAATTCACCATTCAGGAGTTAAGAACGTATTTTGAAGATGTTGGAATCACACATCAAACATCAGTTGTTAGAACTCCACAGCAGAATGGAGTAGTTGAAAGAAGAAATAGAACTCTTGTGGAAGCTGCTCGCACGATGCTAATTTATTCTAGTGCACCACTATTCTTATGGGCTGATGCTGTAGCCACTGCTTGTTTCACTCAAAACCGATCCCTAATCCATCCAAGATTCAATAAAACACCATATGAGCTTGTGAACAATCGGAAACCGGATATCTTTTATCTTCACGTGTTTGGCGCTTTATGCTATCCGACGAACGACAGAGAAGATCTAGGAAAGTTGAAAGCTATGGGTGATATTGAAATCTTCATTGGATATTCAGAAACCTCGAGGGCATTCAGGGTGTATAATAGGAGAACAAAAAGGATAATGGAGACGATGAATGTGAAGTTTGACGAGATTTCACAAATGGCTTCTGAGAGACTCGCTCTAGAACCCGCGCTTAACCCTATGGCTCCTATTCAAACCAGATTAGGACCCGCACCAAACAGTCAGACTTTTGGACACATCAGTTCAGGACTCGTGCCTAATGGAGCTCAGTCAACAACACCGGATAAACCTTCAGATCAAGAACTGGAAAACTTCTTCGAGTTAATGTTTGATGAATACTATGGTGGAACTTCGACAAATGCATCTCAACATCATTCCGCTGCACCCGCTCAGAATCATCAACCACCACTACCACCAACACAAGATGCATCTACCACAATCGAAGATGAAGCACCAACTCCCTCAACATCATCAACATCTACTCCAGCAACTCCAGTTATTGAAATTGTTCTACCAAGAGTTGATGAGCAAAACCTAAACACACATTTTCAAGAAGAACAACCACAAAACCAAAACAATGCTGAGTTAGAAGAAGAAGAAGTATTTGAAAATCCGTTTGCAACAGACTCTGCTGAATCTTCTTCACGGTTACAAGAACCATCTAACATGCATATGTTAAACCCAAGGTACCCTTCTACACTCCAATGGACTAAAGACCATCCAATTGAACAAGTTATTGGTGAACCTTCAAGGTCAGTTCAGACGAGGAGACAACTTGCCACATATCTCGAATTGTGTATCTACATTTGTTCATTAAGTCTCAAAGAACCAAAGAACATTCGGGAAGCAATGGCAGAAAACCCATGGATAGAAGCGATGCAGGAGGAATTTCTTCAATACCAGTTACATGATAGTTGGGAACTTGTCCCACGACCACTTGAGAAATGTATTCTTGATCTTAAATGGTTGTGGAAAAACAAAATGGATGAAGAAATGACCGTAATTCGCAACAAAGCTCGTCTCGTGGCTAAAGGGTATCCGCAAGAGGAAGGAATAGACTTCGAGGAATCATTCACGCCCGTAGCTAGATTGGAAGCATTCCGGATTTTTTTAGCCTATGCAGCTCACAAAAACATCACAGTCTATCAGATGGACATTAAGACAGCTTTCTTGAATGGAACTCTGAAAGAAGAAGTGTATGTGAGTCAGCCAGAGGGATTCATCGACAAAGATCATCCAGACTACGTCTACAAGCTTAAGAAAGCCATTTATGGTTTAAAACAGGCTCCAAAGGCCTGGTATGACGAACAATCATCTTTCTTGCTTAAAAACAATTTCACAAAAGGAACGGTTGATGACACATTATTTACCAAAAAATACAAAGATGATATTTTGATCGTTCAAATTTACGTTGACGACATCATTTTTGGATCAACCAATCCTAACCATTCAAAACATTTTGAAAATCTCATGAAAAGCAAATTTGAAATGTCCATGATGGGTGAACTAAAATTCTTTCTTGGTTTGCAAATACATCAATCCCCTCGTGGTATTTTTATAAATCAAGCTAAATATACAATAGAGATTTTTAAAAAACATGGGATGGAAGATTGTGATTCTGTTGGAACACCAATGGTCACTTCACAAAAAATAGGTGCTGATTTATTTGGGAAACCCATCGATCCGAAGAAATATCGGAGCATGATCGGTTCTCTCATGTACCTAACTGCTAGCTGACCCGATATTCAATTTGTTGTTTGCCTATTAGCACGGTTTCAGGCAAAGCCTACCGAACTTCACCTCAAAGAGGTTAAACGGATCTTTCGGTACCTACGAAGAACCATTAACATGGGACTTTGGTATCCGAAGGATTCGGAGTTTAAACTAATAGCATTTTCAGATGCCGACCATGCGGGTGATCAAGTTACAGCAAAGAGTACATCAGGTGGAGCATAATTTTTGGGTGAAAAGCTAGTAATCTGGTCGTCTAAGAAACAGGATGCACTTTCAACAGCGGAAGCCGAGTATGTGTCTCTATCTGCGTGTTGTGCCCAAGTTCTTTGGATGCGGACACAGCTCACAGATTATGGCTTTCATTTCGACCGCATTCCTATGTATTGTGACTCAAAAAGTGCCATAGCCATCTCGTGCAACCGCGTTCATCATTCTAAGACGAAGCATATTAGAGTCCGCTACCACTTCATCAAAGAGCACGTAGAAGAGGGTACTGTTGAATTATTTTTCGTTAAGACGGAATACCAACTCGCCGATCTATTTGCTAAATCCCTTCCAAAAGATAGGTTTGACGATTTAGTTTGACGAATTGGCATGCGAAGCCTAACCCCTGAGGAGTTAGAACGTCTTATCGAATCTTCTTGAAAAATGTTTTCAAGATCGCTTCGCTGTAAATATTTTTGAAAAACAAAATACAAAATTTGAAAAACCAACAAAAACAAAATACAAAAATAATTTCAAAAATACAAAAACAATATAAAACCAAAAAAATCTTAAAATATTCTTCTCACGACATGTCTCTCATATAATCGATATTATGTACGTTTCTAGAAATGTTATTCAAAAATAGCACGGATATGTACATATGCTTGAGCGGGAGTTCATTTAAAATGTTTTCTAAAACATGTCGTTTCTCTAATTTTTCTTAAACAATGGCTTTCGTATACTTCAGTACGAAACCCGGACCTAAATGATGACTTCTGATTATTTCAGATCAGGACTCGAACGTTCAAAATCGAAATTATTTACAAAAAGTTCGAGTATAAACAAACGAAAAGATTTCAAGCAAAAACTCGTTTTTCACAAAATGACTTGTGTACACCTTATAGTGCACAACTCAAGTTTTCAAAGAAAGGAAAGTGCTATGCAAAAATGATTTTTATCAACAAAGTGCACTTATCCTAAAAATGGACAATGTTGTACGCCTCAGTGCGACATTCCTATTCAAACAAAGAGAAGTCTTTGTTTTTTGAAAACCTTGATGCAAAATTCAACAAATCTGTAATTTCTTACATTTTTAGAATTTTGCTCAAGAAGACTCCTTCCCTCTAAACTGTTTGCAAAAAGGTTAATATTCTAAAAAACATATGCGAGTTTTGAGGGGGAGTATTTCAAAAACAAAATGTTCTGATTTCATGCTAAAACAAATCCGTTTATCTCTCCAAAAGCTCTTTCTATTAATCAGTTGATATCAAAAGTATCACGATATGCTATTTTTGAGAGGGAGAAGACGTGATTAAATGTGATCAAAATGTTTAAAGATTGTGGAAGAATCTCGAGCTCATTCGTAAAGACTTAAATGTCTATACTAGACTCAGTATTGACCCTCGAATTGACGAAACTTATATGTCTGTAATCGAAAAGACTTGTCCTGGACGGGTAATAATTTCAAGCTGGTCTAACCAGTGATGTAAATGTGTCTCGAATAGGACTTGTCTAAGTAGAATGTACCAATTCGAGAAACTTTCTTTGGACTTGACCAGGCCGGGTAATAATTTCAAGCTAGTCTAACTAGTGATGTAAACGTTTCTCGAATCGGTCTTGTTCACTGAAAGTGGATCAATTAAAAAGTGCAAACTCCTCCCGCATGTGCAAATTTCTAATAAAATTGCATGAGCACATGTGAAGGGGGATTCCTTAAAAAGAAAACAAAACTCTCAAAGTGTTAACAAAAATGTTTCATTATCATAAACACTTTGAGAAGATTTTCAAATATTTGGTTCGATGGCAATAATAGGATAGTCATGGAGATATAAGGTGACTAAGGTTAGGAAAAACCGTCCTATGATCCGCCAGAGCCGGAGGGATCTACCCAAGGACAATTCCGATAAATTAGAATTAGAAGTCCTTAGGTATGATATGAAAAAAAAGGAGTAAAGAATGAAAGGAGAAAGAAGGGGTTGAAGAATTAAAAAGAAAATTAATGAAAAGGGTGAACAGAATAGCCCTCCATATGTTCAACCTTAGGGCAGACACCGGGTTCAACTCGTATGCTACTGGTTGTTACTAAGGTAACACCGGTGAACAGAATAGCCCTCCATATGTTCAACCTCATGGACCCAGTGACGCAATACACTAGACCTTCTTAGCCACTTGGGTATCTCTCAAAAGGTACTTGTTTCATTCTCACGGAGAACCTTGCATAATCTATCGACCTCTCACTCCGAGATGTGTTAATATTGAAAAGGAGGC
Source organism: Artemisia annua (assembly GCA_014162995.1). NCBI lineage: Eukaryota > Viridiplantae > Streptophyta > Magnoliopsida > Asterales > Asteraceae > Artemisia > Artemisia annua. The sequence continues at coordinate 7,840 of LBNU01001705.1, read as the reverse complement.
CCTCTGCTCCATGCCTCCGAAGACTAAATGTGCACTTATTGAGTCTAGAGCCCCGAGATTCATCATAAGATCTTATTGAGTCTAGAGCCCGAGATTCATCATAAGATCTCTTAGGAACACTTAATATTCTTACACTGGTGATTCTACATCAATGGATACTAGTTGTAAACTATCGAGTCCTACGCAGATCTTAGCAATCTGCCGAGAACATTTATGAGAGAATGTACAACTGTGCTTCTTAATGATTGAATGAAAACTCCTGCCAGGGTCAACATCAAACAGCCCTGATAGCAGGTCACTTCGGTAATCTCTTGTGGGTTACGCTTAGTGTTCGTGGTGGTTCCAAACGGTCTACAGTCGTGGGGTGATCTCCAGCGACTCACCTAATCGTGGGTGTACTTTTGTATGTCTGTGTAAGCCCTTTCAGGGATATCCGATTAGGAACGGCCATGGTAAGGATTAGAAGGAGTCTTCACACTATGCTGTTGATGATATCTAATTCCGAACATGTAAGTACCGGATGCTTTATTGCTAACTGTTTTATGTAGGTACAACCACCACACTAGTTTCCACATGCTCATACATACATCTCAAAGTCAAAGAAAGTTCTCACCAAAGATCGATGCATAGAAGAGGTCAAAGAAAGATTCTACGTCATGAGAAAGAATCTACAAAGTTAAGTGACAAAGATCAAAGTGAAAGAACGGGAACAACAAATGTATGTATGACAAAGACTAAAGACGTATGAGCATGTTGGAAAGGCGTCTAACCTACAAAGACAAAGATGTGATGAAAGGCAGATGGATCAACCACAACAAAGAACAAAGAACGAAGTAAAGTCATTTATCTAAGATCACAAAGCATGAAGGAACAAAGACTAAAGACTATTCTACAATGACATGCAAAGTTCAAAGACAAAGAACACAAAGACCTAATCACGTAGAGCATCATTCGAATGACCAACCCTTAGGGGGAGATTGTTAGCATCAAAGAAATATAAAGAAGTGATGGTCATTCGAATCCTAAGAACTTTGGAATGTGTCGTAGACGTATGATAGATTAGTCAATTGGACTTGTGGACTTAGTAAGCTAATATGTTATAATTTATATTGTATAAGCCTTTTATGTAACAAAAGTCCACCAAGTCCAAGTCCATTAGAAAGCCCATGAGGCCTTTCTCTCTTATGTATAAAAGGCACCTTACCTCTCATTTGTAAGGTGTGCTTGTGTGTGTAAGTGTGTGTTTTATACTCGCAACAGGCAGATTGCTCAGCCGAGTTTCAATATGGGCAACGGAGGCCAAATGGTTGGAGTTATGGGGAATCAGCAAGGATATGCTACTGGATTTCACATGGGTAATCAGAATATGCAGAATCAGATGGGTCAGTATGCAAGGAATCAGATGGGTCAGTATGCAGGGAATCAGATGGATCAGTTTAGTGAAAATCAGAGGGGTCAGAATGTTGGTAATCAGGCAGTGGGTAATCAGGTTGGAAATGTTGCAGCACCAGTTGGTGGGAATTATGGTAATGTGAATGTGAATCAGGGAAATTTGGTTAAGTGTTTCAACTGTCAAGGTGTCGGTCATATGGCAAGGAACTGTCCTACTAAGCCGAAAAAGAAAGATACAGCGTATCTGCAGAAAGCATTGATGCTAGCACAAAAGGAAGAGGCAGGATTCCAATTAACTGCTGAGGAGAATGATTACATGGCTCTTATGGATGATATGGAAGATAGAGAGGATATTGACGCGAACTGCATCTTCATGGNAGCCGAAAAAGAAAGATACAGCGTATCTGCAGAAAGCATTGATGCTAGCACAAAAGGAAGAGGCAGGATTCCAATTAACTGCTGAGGAGAATGATTACATGGCTCTTATGGATGATATGGAAGATAGAGAGGATATTGACGCGAACTGCATCTTCATGGCAAATCTTCACGAGGCTAAGTATGATACAAATTCTGAGACACCTCCTGTTTATGACACCGATGCAGTATCTGAGGTACCATTCAACAATACATGCAACAATAATGATATATTTGATATGTCCCCTCATGAGGAACAGCATTCTGAGACTCAAGCAATCACTAATGATACATACCTGGATACGCCAAGTTGTAACAATATTACTTCGGCAACTCCCGATATGAATCATAATGATGGCTCCGTTTCACAGCATGCTGAGAATGATGAGGAAACACGTGCTTTATTTGAATCATTGTTCAATAATTGTAGTATTGAAATTGAGAATGTGAAAAAGGTCAATCGCGAAGTTAAGGCCGCGAATGAGAAATTGACCACTGAGCTTGAGAGATACAAGAAAAAAGAAAAAAGTTTTCAAATTGATAAAAAACGCGAGTCTGAATTTGAAATTGGTTATAAGAAGATACTTGTTAAAGATAGGGAACTGCAATGCAAATTTGACACTCTTGAAGTCACTTCAATGAAAACCATTAAGTCTTTAAAACAAGAGATTTCTGATTTAACTAACCAACTTTTAAAACAAAAATCAGCTTATACCAATCTTGAAAAAGAACGGGATGAGCTGAAAAAGGACTTTGCAAAGAAAGAAGATAAACTTTTGGAAGAAATCATAGAGTCAGAACATAAGAGTGCCAAACTTGAAAATTTGTTGGTTAAAACGGGTCATTCAACCATTCATATGATTACGAATCAGACTGATCTGATTTACCACACAAAAAACAAAATGGCTCTAGGTAACAAAACTCCTTGTAATCTCAAAAAGGTTCAGAGAGAACAAAATGTTTTATACAATGGTAATGTGATATATGAGAAACATGATCCTCCTATTGTTCGTAATTATGTGGAAACGATGGAACTGGTCGATGAGAGCATAAATAAAATGAAACAAAAGAACCCAGATTTAAAACCAATTGATTACAACAAACTGAACAAACTTTCTGGAATCACTTTTGTTCCACAAAAACAAGCATATGAGATTTCCAAAATCCAAGGAATTTCAAAACATGTTTCTAAACCTGTAGTTGTTTGCAAATCTCTTTCAAACATGGAACAGATGTCTTCGAACAACACTTTTAACACAAGTGCTGCAAGAGGATATCTTGATGATCTCAAAACCAGAGTTGGACAACTTCAAAAGACTTTAGAATCTGAAACGCAACTAACTGAGATTAATTGGAATTCCACGGTTCATTTACAAGTAAAAAAGATTCTTGAAAATGACACTGCTCCACAACTCAACGCTGTTAATGCTAGAGTAATTCATCTTGAAAATGCTTTGTTAAAAGAAACAACCGACTTTGTCAAGGACCACAAATCCCTGGTAAAGGAAGTTAATGAATCTCGTGAACACATGAAAGTTTTGGAAAATTTGAATGATTATCTTATGGAAGATCTTGTGTCTACTGATGTGATGTCTATTATTTTGCAAACATATTCTGTTGAGGATGATGAAAGTCTTTGAGCTGAGACCTCCGCAACATTTTCAAAATATGAAAATGCTCTTATTAAACTTGAAAAAGAAAACGTGTCATATTTTAAACAACTTGATCGGAAAAATGAAGAATGCAAGTATGACAAACTTCGTATGAGCGTGCCTTCAAGAACATGAAAGAGCAAAATGATCTTTTGAGGGCTCAGCTGGAAAGTCTTTCATCATCCTTGCTCTTTCATGTTCTTGAAGGCACGCTCAAAAACGGTTGAAAAACCAAAAATGTCAATTTCTCGGTTTGCTCCGAAAGTCGATGAGAAAAAGGATTTGACAAAACCAGTCACTCCACAACCTTTGCCCAAGCAAAAAGATTCTGGAAAGATTTTTGTCAATGCAAATGTGCTTATTGCCCTTCTAGGAATAGTACACCGCATGTGACCACAAAAACTGCTAAAGAATCTGTTGGCTCTAATGACATGGTCCAAAATCACCATCTAGAAGAAGCTAGGAAAAAGGCAATACATCGAAAAGACGGAATTTTATGAACAAAACCTAGTGTGATGAATTCTACAAGGTTCCAAAGCACTGGTAGTAGTAGTAAACCTTTACCTAGGAACAATGAACAAAAAACTAGGGATTGGCCTACATCTAAGAGTAGTTGCGAAAAAGAAAGTGCTATGCACGTAGAAAACAACATTAGAAATTTTGAGTCTTTTTCGAACAAAAAGCAATTTCCAAATGACTGTAGTGACAAAGTTAAAGTTGTTGTCTTAAAAAAAATGTTGAATTTGTTTGTCCTACATGTCAAAAATGTGTCTTTTCAGCTAATCACACTGCATGTATTGCACAATTTCTCAAGAAAGGAAAATCAAGTGTCAAGGCACAACCCACTAAGACAACCCCCGTTGAGAACAAGAAACAGGATAAGAAACCTAATAGGTGGTCATCTACAGGATGTAGTTTTTCAAAACCTAAGACTTCCGCTGCATCTGATAAGAAAACTACGCCTAGATCTTACCTTAGGTGGATTCCTACGGGAAAAGTTTTTAAAACAGTTGGTCTTAGATGGATTCCCACAGGAAAGATTTTTGATAGTTGCACAAAAACAAATAACAGTGAAAAGCATCAAGATAAGGAAGTAGAAACCACTACAACCGTTGATAGTGAACGCCCTCAATGTAAGGAATCATGTACTTCTAACACTGTTATTTGTGCAAATTCATCTTCTGTGGATGCAGGTACATGTGAAAGTGATGAGAGTTCATACACCCAATGTGGAAAAGAAGAATTTTATGCCAACATCGCATATGGAAATCCGTATCTTATGCCACTCTTATCTCCACTTTTACTTGTTCAAACTTAATTTTTCTTTCCTCAATTCTTCTTTGTAAATATTTTT
>LBNU01001704.1:49685-59985 GCA_014162995.1 Artemisia annua | reverse complement strand
AACCAACACATAGACATATTGATTGAATTGAAGTAAAGACTTATCTTTAATTAAGCATGAGGGTTCCAAGGGTTGGAAACCCTAAAAAGTACAGAAAATTCGTCTAGGGTTTGGTGCCAAAAGTTCTCCACAAAGTTCCACACTTAATGAATGAAAAATAGAAAACTATATATAGATTTTACACTCTGACGGCGTCAGGTTATAGGGTCTGACGCCGTTAGCTCGCCGCCATTAGGTTTTTCGGATGGCCTAGATCCACTTCTGACGCCGTCACTCTCTATTTCCTTCTGGGCCGTCACTCTTTAAATTATAACCTGACGGCCTACACCATATAACACCTGACGGCGTTAGGTGTAAAAGTTCCAAATCTTTCTGGCCCGTCATTTGAAAATTGGTTTTCACTCTTTTGTCAATGTATGCTGACGACGTCACCTTGTGACTCTGACGCCGTCAGGTAGTAATTCCTGCTTCTTTTGAGACTTTGTCGTTTTCTTCACTTTTATGCTCCAAAAACGTCCAAATATGCATGTTTTCCAGAATTCTTCTCAAAAGTACCTAAAATGACAAAAAAAACGATTTAGGGCAATATTTGATCACATTTATACGAATTAGGGCTTAAATGACCCCCTAAAAGCGTAACACTTTTCGTCTCATCAAATACCCTTACACTTGAGATTTGCTTGTCCTCAAGCAAATGAGCTTTTATTCCAATCAAAATATGAGTTAGGGGTCATTTAACACGAATATAAAAGTAATTACAACAAATAGTTATTAGACCCTAATCATAACAAGCACGGAAATCATACACTAGCACCTCACAAATAGTGTTTGGATTCTCTCATCTCTCAAATGTCATAGAATTATATCTCATAAATGAAAACGGAAAATAACACTCACTACCTGTCATAGCAAATAGATTACCATAGGCTTGGGAGAGGATCAATTACTCCTCCACTAGGCGTAAGCACCTAAGATAAACTATCAAAGAGGGCTTTCCAAAGGGTTGTAACGTAAGGTGTAGGGATATGATAAACACGGTTTGGTTAGAATAAAGGGTATTTTAATGGTGGCAAGTTAATTATCATGATCAAATACATGCACTCTACATATTTTCTATATAATTTAGTGTATTTCATGGTTATTAGTCCGTTTAGTGCATTTTTGAGTATAAAAATGATGTATGTTTACGCATACATCAGTACTCATGGCAGAAAGAAAGAATGCCCAAAGGCCAATCTACTTCGTTAGCAAAGCTTCACAAGGACCTGAGTTAAACTACCCTCTTCTCGAGAAATTGGCTTTGGCTCTTGTGCACACCGCGCGCCGCCTTCGTAGGTACTTTCAAGCCCATGCTATATGTGTACTAACAGATCAACCAATCAGGCAAGTATTGCTCAAACAAGAAAACTCTGGCCGGTTGGCCAAATGGGCATTCGAACTAGGGGAGCACGATATCACATACAAGCCACGATCCGCAATCAAAGGACAGGTAATAGCTGATTTCATACCTGAAACCCTAAGAAATGACTTCCCCAATGAACATGGAGGAACAACAACTTCAAAAAGTAAATCTCAGGAAAAAACACCAATATGGACGTTGTACATCGACAGAGCATCAAGCAATGAGGGTTCGGGAGCAGGCCTCATCCTGACCGATCCAGATGGAAAAGAAGTCATGTATGCCCTACGGTTTGAATTTCCAACATCTAACAACGAAGCTGAGTACGAAGCCTTGATAGTAGGATCAGAACTTGCTATTAGACTAGAAGTCGACCATCTTTTGGAGAGTACGAGGCACGAGAGGGATCAGTGATGCGCTATCTATCAAAGGTTCAAGTTTTAAAAAAGAATTTCGAACGTTTCTAAATCACACATATCCCTCGTTCGAAGAACAAGCGCGCTGATGCTTTAAGCAAGCTGGCCTCCTCCTCATTTGCACATCTCACTAAAAAGGTCTTGGTAGAAGTCGTCTTGAACCGAAGCAATGAAGCTACAACAATAAATGTGTTTGATGAATTAGAAACCACATGGATGGATCCCATTGTTAATTACTTAAGAGACAGGAAGCTCCTGGAAGACCCGATGGCCGCAAGGAAGATCAGGATCAAGGCACCAAAAAACTCCCTAAGGCAAGGCATGTTATACAGGAAAGGTTACTTAGCACCATGGTTACAGTGCATCGGTCCCACCAAGCACAGTATGTCCTACAAGAAGCACATTCGGATCTTGCGGGACTAGGATACTATTGGCCCATGATGTACATCGATGCAACCAAAGTTGTCAACACATGTCGCAACTGTCAAGAGAACGCCCCTATAGTACGAAAGCCGCAGTACGATATGACAAGCATCAATAGTCCATGGCCCTTTCATCAATGGGGAATCGATCTCGTCGGCCCATTCTCTGAGGCCCCAGGGAGAATGAAATTCCTTGTCGTAGCCGTCGATTATTTCACAAAATGGGTAGAAGCTGCACCGTTAGCAAATTTCACGGGGAGAAACATCCTTAAGTTTGTATGGACCAACATCGTGTGTCGTTTTGGAATTCCAGGTATCATAATAAGTGACAATGGGAAACAATTCTCAGAAAATCCGTTTCGTGAATGGTGCGACGAACTCAAACTTAAGCAACAATTCACCTCGGTAGCGCATCTACAAGCAAATGGACAGACGGTGGTAACAAACAGGATCATCCTTCAAGGTCTAAAGACACGTTTGGGAAAAGCAAAAGGTCAGTGGGTCGAAGAGTTACCCAATGTACTTTGGGCATACCGTACTACCGCAAAAACAAAACAATTGCACCCCCTTTAGCTTGGTCTATGGATCTGAAACCATTCTTCCTCCAGAGATCGGAGTCCCCACCTACTGTATATCTTCGTTTGAAGAAGACAAGAAGAATGAAGAACTCCGTCTAAACCTAGAATTATTGGAAGAACGAAGAGACCTTGCGGCGCTGTGTGTGGCCAAGTATAAAAATCAAATGGAACAATACTACAACCATAAAGTACGCCATACACACCTCAAAGTGGGAGACCACGTGCTCCGCAAAAGCGAAGCAAGTCGACAAGAATGAAAAAAAAACTTGATCCCAATTGGGAAGGGCCATATCAAGTTATTGAAGCCAAACGTCCGGGAACGTACGTACTCAAAGACCTCAATGGAAAAGTAATTCCAAGAACATCGCATGCTAGCAACTTGCGCAAGTTCTATTTCTAAAAAGAAACTCGAATCAAAGAAACGCACACCCTGTATAGACAACGTACTTTGGAAGTACCATGTACAAAAAATAATGTGTGTCGTTTCCTCTTTAAATAAAGTTTGTATCAATAGAATACAACGTTCCACTACAATACTTTTACTCCGTATTTGTAATGGAGACAGTAACTTATATCTCTAGTTACACAAAGCGCCTTAGTATCCTGCAAAATAAATGGATATGCGAATTATGCACAAAAAGAGCACCAAAAAGAAATCCGGATATCATCCCGCTATAAGAAGGGATAAAGAATCATGTGGGCCCAACCGTACGGACTGAATGAGAATTCCAAAATAATTTAAATGGCAATAAATCGCTAAATACAAGAAAAATCTCTATGAAGAGAATAAAGTGATCATGGGGATTAAATCATACCTAATCCGTCGTAATGAACGGGACATCGTCTCTAAATATTGAGTAAACCTCGACAAAAACTATACAATTATAGCAATCAAATTTGCTACGAAAAATAAATAACAAATATCCATAAAGTTTAAATAAAGTCGTATACGAGTGTACTTGCATATGATTGATGTGGCACATAACTGATGCTTCATCTATCATACAAAATTAACAGTACTATTATTTGATGACTATACCTCATTACAAATATATGCTACTAACAAACAATGGTCTCCATCAAATATCACAACGTCAACATGCTCGAAACATAAAACTAGAAACTTTTTTATATCACACAAAAGCAACATATCATACAAGGAAAGGAAATATGCTTACATAATTAAAATACTACACCCACAAGTAGTCATATGGAGCAAAACAGCCTACACTTATTCTAATATTCCGAGAGTAATCTAAAGATGAAAACTCTAATAGCGACGGTCGGGACGCCTACGAAGACGGTTAACCTCGCGCTCTAACGCCGCCACTTCCGCCCTAAGTCCACGTCGATCATCCAAGACACGGTCAAACTCATTGGTGAAAGATAAAAATTCCCTCTCATGATCTTCGACCTTGCCCCTTAACTCAGTACACTCCCGAAACAACCTGTCTCTTTCCTTCTTTAGCTGCTCCACCATGGATTGCAACTTCTCTACTTCGACACGATCACGGTTTCGCTCATTGTAAGAATTGGTATTCCCCACATGTGCCGAACCACCGTATGACGAAAACCAGCCTTCACCTCCACCACTTGGATAAGCCTCGAAATTCATGAACTGACCCACATCGTTCGCATTCATAGCACCTGAATACTGATTACTATGTTTAGCCATCTCCGTGCGAACCGTCCTCCGCTTCTTATGCACATGACCCACAATGCCGCCAGCACTAGCACCAGTAACGTCTTGAGTCTCGACCGACTCGTCAAACACCACATCTTCATCAATACCCCTTATGTCAGGCAAAGGCCCAGATGGGTCTCCCATCGCCGGGGCATTATCAGACACGACCGTGATGGCCTGTCCACTACCATTTTGCATCGAGTATCCTGTCGAGACCACATCTATTAACACACAAATGTACGCGTTAAAAATGTAGCATCGAAAAGTTCCAAAACAAAAACAAAAAATAAAAACGCCAAACTTATACCTCCACCGCAAAGCAACGTTTCATAATACTCCTCATTCCGTACATAATTCGTTATGACGATGGGTGTTGCATTCCCATGCGGAACAATAGAACCCGTCAACTAAGTATCTACAAAATCCATGCAAAGCAAAAGAAAAAAACAACATGAGAGCAATAAATAAAAAAGAAAGTACATCCACTATAAAATGATAATTTAGAAACACTCATGCAAAAGGACGTGCATGCATATATACAGTGACACTCATGCTTCTACAATCTCAAAAGAGGGTGAATGGACCATCATGTAAAGGAAAAAAGATACAAAAGAAAGTACGCATCAGTACACACCTGATTCGTTCTCCATTGGTACAATATAAAAAGACATTCCACTATTGCTATTTTATAATGAATGTAGTAATCATTTGGTTCTACTCTGTAGGCCACTACTCATGCGAATAATGTACACACATAAAGGCATAGCTCTTCAATGTGTAAACACTCGGGGCTTGATGAGTAAAGTAGTGCCACGTGTAAAATATTAAGTGACAAACATTTTAATGTATACGGCTATACGCAATATGCATTCCAGAATATTTGTGGGACCCAAATATATTTGAGCTTGTCATCTTTAAAAATCAAGTGGGACCATAGGATATTTACTACAGGGAATATATTCGATCTTGTAGGATATTATTTGATTCATATTCAATTATTATTCGTTTCTAGCACTATAAAACACTGGTAAGCCCGATGGATACACAATTTTTTCTTGATATCTCTCTCTAAAAACTATGTTCAAAAACTATTGATATTTATTGTAATGTTTATTACGCCATCTGACTTGGGCGTCGGAGCTTAATACGGGGAGAAAGTCCCGTATTACTCCTAACGTCGTTCTACTTTAGTTGAATGATACAGATAAATAAGGAGGGCCTCTGGACGCTGTAGCTCTACGTGGAAGCCTGCTGATTTTCGTATCATCATATATCATACAACCTTTTTATTCGAACTATTTAATTCAGATTCATTAAATATACATGATGACATGTAAAAATCACATCCAAACACCACTTTAGAGTCAACAAGCATCTATATGAATGCGTGTTTGGCCTATATGAAACTTCTACTTCCAGTGGCATGGGATGTTGGAATTTTTGTATCGTAACAATTATATAAATAAACATAAACATCATCAAAGCACGTAGCGGAAGCGGAATCAATACTTGTAAGTAATTAACCGAATACTAAATAGAAAGCGTATCTTTTAGCAATCCATGCAACTAGGGTTTATGAAAAACCCCCAAATTAAGATCAAATCATAAACCCTAATAAATTAGGGTTTATGTAAATCGATTTATCCCTAAATCAATTAGGGTTCCAGTAAAATCCAAAGTAGGATTTCTTTACGATCTTGTACACACGTATTACTAACGATTGTGTTAGCAATGTATTTTTATTATAAAAAGTGTCGGTCATTAATATGTTGTAATAGGTCGCGTTAGATAGTTATTTCAAGTTATTTGTTCATGTATTCAAGTTATTAGAAAGTCTAAGGGCCAAATATGTATAAGCTCAAAGTATGTGATGCCCTAGACTCCTAGCACTATATATACTCATGTATACCTCATGTTTGAGGTTGGCTGATTGATTATGTTATTTCCATGTTCTTATTTCACACAAAGATGAGCCTCCCACTCTCTCTCTCTACTCTCTTTCTCTCTCTAAGATTCTAGCAAGATTAGTAGTGTTTAAGGTTGTTCTACGGTCCTAAAAGTGGTATCAATCGCCTAGGGATAATATTAGGTTGTTTTAGATCGAATTTGGGGTGAAAAACGTGAGTTCGTGGCTGTTGTAGCGATCTAGGGCTCAAAAGTTACGTATTTTATCGAGTTAGGGAAGCTCTTATCGAGTAAGGGTCCCTAGTTTTAAGGGTTATCGAGTATCTCACTGTTTTTATCGAGTTTGGGAAGGTTTTATCGAGTATCTCGCAACAACAGAGTTTACCGAGTAAGGGAACTCTCTATCGAGTAAGAAGTCAGCCAGTTTTTACCGAGTAAGGCAAATCACAACAGCTTTTACCGAGTAATCAGCAAGTATCGAGTAAGGTCTGCCAGATTCTACCGAGTAAGCACAGTGAGTACCGAGTAAGGAAAAAATCTCAGGTTTATCGAGTATTGAGCTGTTTTGACCGAGTAAGTGAGCTTTCTATCAAGTTTGTGAGCTTTCCATCGAGCTTAATTTAAAAATCAAGTGGGACCATAGGATATTTACTACAGGGAATATATTCGATCTTGCAGGATATTATTTGATTCATATTCAATTATTATTCGTTTCTAGCACTATAAAAGGAACACTGGTAAGCCCGATGAATACACAATTTTTTCTTGATATCTCTCTCTAAAAACTATGTTCAAAAACTATTGATATTTATTGTAATGTTTATTACGCCATCTGACTTGGGCGTCGGAGCTTAATACGGGGAGAAAGTCCCGTATTACTCCTAACGTCGTTCTACTTTAGTTGAATGATACAGATAAATAAGGCGGGCCTCTGGACGCTGTAGCTCTACGTGGAAGCCTGCTGATTTTCGTATCATCATATATCATACAACCTTTTTATTCGAACTATTTAATTTGGATTCATCAAATATACGTGATGACATGTAAAAATCACATCCAAACACCACTTTAGAGTCAACAAGCATCTATATGAATGCGTGTTTGGCCTATATGATACTTCTACTTCCAGTGGCATGGGATGTTGGAATTTTTGTATCGTAACAATTATATAAATAAACATAAACATCATCAAAGCACGTAGCGGAAGCGGAATCAATACTTGTAAGTAATTAACCGAATACTAAATAGAAAGCGTATCTTTTAGCAATCCATGCAACTAGGGTTTATGAAAAACCCCCAAATTAAGATCAAATCATAAACCCTAATAAATTAGGGTTTATGTAAATCGATTTATCCCTAAATCAATTAGGGTTCCAGTAAAATCCAAAGTAGGATTTCTTTACGATCTTGTACACACGTATTACTAACGACTGTGTTAGCAATGTATTTTTATTATAAAAAGTGTCGGTCATTAATATGTTGTAATAGGTCGCGTTAGATAGTTATTTCAAGTTATTTGTTCATGTATTCAAGTTATTAGAAAGTCTAAGGGCCAAATATGTATAAGCTCAAAGTATGTGATGCCCTAGACTCCTAGCACTATATATACTCATGTATACCTCATGTTTGAGGTTGGCTGATTCATTTATGTTATTTCCATGTTCTTATTTCACACAAAGATGAGCCTCCCACTCTCTCTCTCTACTCTCTTTCTCTCTGTAAGATTCTAGCAAGATTAGTAGTGTTTAAGGTTGTTCTACGGTCCTACAAGTGGTATCAATCACCTAGGGATAATATTAGGTTGTTTTAGATCGAATTTGGGGTGAAAAACGTGAGTTCGTGGCTGTTGTAGCGATCTAGGGCTCAAAAGTTGCGTATTTTATCGAGTTAGGGAAGCTCTTATCGAGTAAGGGTCCCTAGTTTTAAGGGTTATCGAGTATCTCACTGTTTTTATCGAGTTTGGGAAGGTTTTATCGAGTATCTCGCAACAGCAGAGTTTACCGAGTAAGGGAACTCTCTATCGAGTAAGAAGTCAGCCAGTTTTTACCGAGTAAGGCAAATCACAACAGCTTTTACCGAGTAATCAGCAAGTATCGAGTAAGGTCTGCCAGATTCTACCGAGTAAGCACAGTGAGTACCGAGTAAGGAACAAATATCAGGTTTATCGAGTATTGAGCTGTTTTTACCGAGTAAGTGAGCTTTCTATCGAGTTTCTGAGCTTTCTATCGAGTTTGTGAGCTGTTTATCGAGTAAGGACCCAATTTTATCGAGTAAGCTTATTTTTTATCGAGTAAGCTTATATTTGGCGAGTTAGCCTTTATTCCTTATCGTTAATCGAGTAAGGACTTCTTCTTGGACCATCCTAAACGAAACTCTGCCCGTTTTACCTTAGATTTATCAAGCAAACTTCAAACGACTATAACTTTTGAACCGTAACTCCATTTTCAGCGAAATACCTGTCAAAACAACCGTGAGACTGAGGAGATTGACACGTTGGATATCGAAAGATCATTCAACCCAACCTTCGAGGCCCAAATCCTCTCCGAACGAAAGTTATCGGCGTTTTTAAGTTTTCGACCTAATTTTTCACCAAAACATCTAATTTACAACAACCTTTGTTATCTTTCAAAAGATCCTTTGAACAAATTTTTACTTTGAATTCAAACAATGGCAACTCAACAAGATATTCATGCCGCCGGTGCTGAAAACCGTCCTCCTATGCTTGAAAAAGGTGGTTATCTTCCATGGACAAGCCGTATGCTTCGTTACATCAAAACCAAGGATGATGGCAAACTTATGATCAAATCCATTGAACAAGGTCCATTTAAGCCAAAACAAGTTCTAGATCCGGGGAATCCAGATACAACACCTCCTACTCAACCATTCTATCGTGACCAAACAGAAGATGATTACACACCTGAAGACTGGAAGCAGATCAAAGCAGATGATATGGCAATGCACCTCATTCAACACGGTTTACCTCGTGAGATTTTTGCTGCAGTCGACAGTTGTGAAACCGCTTATGCTATGTGGGAACGAGTTACAAGACTTTGTCATGGAACAGAAATTGGACAACAAGATGTTGAAAACAAGCTTCTAACTGAATGGGAGAACTTCACGTCTACAGCAGGTGAACAGATTAAATCATACTACACCAGGTTTTGTACCTTGATGAATGAGCTGATTAGAAACAAGTTGGAACCGCGACAAATTGTGACAAACATCATGTCCATCAACAATCTACCAGAGGAATGGGGTCGATATGTCACAATTGTCAACCAAACGAAGAATCTTCATCAGGTGAATTATGATCAACTCTATGACTTTTTGAAGCAAAACCAAGCTGAAGCTAATGAAGTAAGGAAGGAAAAGTTGGCAAAGAATAATGATCCTCTAGCACTCATTGCTACAACACCAACACCTCTACCAGTGACTTAACCATCATCATCTTCCACTCACAACTACGTGCAACAACCAACACCTCTCTACCAGCAATCATTCTACCCACAACAACACGAAGTTATTCCACAACAACAACAACCATATCAACAATTCCAAGAACCTGAATTCACTGACAATGATGAATCCATTGCTGCAATAACTCAAGCATTTGCTCTTCTGTCTAAGGCATTCCAAGGACGCTATTCTACACCAACTAACCAATTTGCCTTGATTCGCCCCATTGAAACGTCGGATTGGCGCAACCTGCCCTGTACGAGGTTCGATAAATTCGCTGTTGTTGCTCCTTATTGGTGTAGAATCAGATCCTGCGGAATGCCTTAACAAAAGCAAAAGCTTGAGTTATAGCAGCAATGATCTCGTCATTTCGTGCAACCCTCAGGCTTTGGAATCTGTTGACTATGGTCTGCTTCGTTGAACATACACACCCCGCGCCG
>LBNU01001704.1:36911-49497 GCA_014162995.1 Artemisia annua | reverse complement strand
TTCATCAGGTGAATTATGATCAACTCTATGACTTTTTGAAGCAAAACCAAGCTGAAGCTAATGAAGTAAGGAAGGAAAAGTTGGCAAAGAATAATGATCCTCTAGCACTCATTGCTACAACACCAACACCTCTACCAGTGACTAAACCATCATCATCTTCCACTCACAACTACGTGCAACAACCAACACTTCTCTACCAGCAATCATTCTACTCACAACAACAAAACGATGTTATTCTACAACAACAACCATATCAACAATTCCAAGAACCTGAATTCACTGAAAATGATGAATCCATTGCTGCTATAACTCAAGCTTTTGCTCTTCTGTCTAAGGCATTCCAAGGATGCTATTCTACACCAACTAACAACAACCAACGAATTTCATCGAACACTCGCTACAGGCAGGTTGCTCAACCGAGTTTCAACATGGGCAATCAAGGCCAAATGGTTGGAGTTATGGGGAATTAGCAAGGATATGCTCCTGGATATCAGATGGGTAATCAGTTTGCAGGAAATCAGATGTGTCAGAATACAAGGAATCAGTTGGGTTAGTTTGTTGGGAATCAGCGGGGTCAGAATGTTGGTAATCAGGATATGGGTAATCAGGTTGGAAATGTTGCAGCTCCGGTTGGTGGGAATTATGGAAATGGCCATCAGGGAAATTTGGTAGAGTGTTTCAACTGTCAGGGTGTCGGTCACATGGCAAGGAACTGTCCTTCTAAACTGAATAAGAAAGATCCAGAGTTCTTGCAGAAAGCTTTGATGTTGGCTCAGAGTTCAAGCTGGTCTAACCAGTGATGTAAACGTGTCTCGAATAGGACTTGTCTAAGTAGAATGTACCAATTCGAGAAACTTTCTTTGGACTTGACCAGGCCGGGTAATAATTTCAAGCTAGTCTAACTAGAGATGTAAACGTGTCTCGAATCGGTCTTGTTCACTGAAAGTGGATCAATTCAAAAGTGCAAACTCCTCACTCATGTGCAAATTTCTTATAAAATTGCATGAGCACATGTGAAGGGGGAGTCCTTCAAAAGAAAACAAAACTCTCAAAGTGTTAACAAAATGTTTCTTTATCATAAACACTTTGAGAAGATTTTCAAATGTTTGATTCGATGGCAACAATAGGATAGTCATGGAGATATAAGGTGACTAAGGTTAGGAAAAACCGTCCTATGATCCGCCAGAGCCGGAGGGATCTACCCAAGGACAATTCCAACAGATTAGAATTAGAAGTCCTTAGGTATGATTTGAAAAAAAGGAGTAAAGAATGAAAGGAGAAAGAAGGGGTTGAAGAATTAAAAAGAAAAGTAATGAAAAGGGTGAAAAGAAATAGCCCTCCATATGTTCAACCTTAGGGCAGACACCGGGTTCAACTCATATGCTACTGGTTGTTACTAAGGTGACACCGGTATTGAAGACAAGACGTCATGGACCCAGTGACGCACTGCACTTAACCTTCTAGCCACTCGGGTATCTCTCAAAAGGTACTTGTTTCATTCTCACGGAGAACCTTGCATAATCTATTGACCTCTCACTCCAAGATGTGTTGATATTGAAAAGGAGGCCCTCTGCTCCATGCCTCCGACGACTAAATGTGCACTTATTGAGTCTAGAGCCCCGAGATTCATCAAAAGATCTCATAGGAACACACAATACTTCTACACTGGTTGTTCATCATTAATGACGCCAGATGTAAACTTTAAGAGTCCTACGCAGATCTTAGCAATCTGCCAGAACATTTATGGGAGGATTCACACTTGTGATTCTCAATGATTGAATGGAAATTCCTGCCAGGGTCAACATCAAACAGCCCTGACAGCAGGTCACTTTGGTAATTCTTTATGGGTTACGCTTAGTATTTGCGGTGATTCATAACGGTCTACAGTTGTGGGGTGATCTCCAGCAACTCACCTAATCGTGGGTGTACGTCGGTATGTCCGTGTAAGCTCTTTCGGGAGTATCCGATTAGGAACGGCCATGGTAAGGATTAGAAGGAGTCTTCACACTATGCTGTTGACGAATTCTAATTTCGAACCTGTAAGTACCGGTTGTTTATTACTAACAGTTTTATGCAGCTATCATCACCTCATTACTATCATCATCACCACATCACTAGTTTCCACATGCTCATACATACATCTCAAAGTCAAAGGAAAGTTCTCACAAAGACCAAAGGATTGCAACAGTCAAAGAAAGATTCTACGCCAAAAAGAAGAATCTACAAAGTAAAGTGATAAAGATCAAAGTGAAAGAACGGGAACAACAAATGTATGTATGACAAATACTAAAGACGTATGAGCATGTTGGAAAGGCGCATAACCATCAAAGAAGTGACGAAAGGCTAATCATAGACAAAGAAGTGACGAAAGGCAGATTACATCATTTGATCACATCAACAAACAATGAACGAAGAACGATGAACAAATAACTATGACTAATGATTCTTAAAGACGTCCAAGCAATGTATGTTAAAGTTAAGGACAAAGAAGATGACGTCGCGCA
Organism: Artemisia annua; assembly: GCA_014162995.1. Lineage (NCBI taxonomy): Eukaryota > Viridiplantae > Streptophyta > Magnoliopsida > Asterales > Asteraceae > Artemisia > Artemisia annua. The sequence continues at coordinate 46,993 of LBNU01001704.1, read as the reverse complement.
ACCTTCAATGACCAACACTTAGGGGGAGATTGTTAGCAATGTATTTTTATTATAAAAAGTGTCAGTCATTAATATGTTGTAATAGGTCGCGTTAGATAGTTATTTCAAGTTATTTGTTCATGTATTCAAGTTATTAGAAAGTCTAAGGGCCAAATATGTATAAGCTCAAAGTATGTGATGCCCTAGACTCCTAGCACTATATATACTCATGTATACCTCATGTTTGAGGTTGGTTGATTCATTTATGTTATTTCCATATTCTTATTTCACACATAGATGAGCCTCCCACTCTCTCTCTCTACTCTCTTTCTCTCTTTAAGATTCTAGCAAGATTAGTAGTGTTTAAGGTTGTTCTACGGTCCTACAATGTTTAATGGATAGATTATGCATGTTTCAAAAGGTTTTACCGCAGTATTTGAAAACAATATTGACTGGTAGTGTATCACCTGTGATATAACAATTAAATTATTGTTGATTGGTAGTATATCTATTGTGATGACAAATAGTTATTTGTTTGACATATGATATTGAAAACAAATGAACTATTCATACACTAACAAAAATTATGAAAATATTTTGATTCAGATTTGAATGAGACCTGTGCAAAAAACAGCCTCATCAAACGAAAGAATCAACAACAAGTGCAATTGTCATTGAAGAAAGCACAACATCTCCACAAACAAATTGAAGAAGCTCAAACACCTGTGATATCACAAGTTCCTCCATCACCACAATTGATTCAACAAATAGAAGAAAGCTGACACACATGTGATATCACCAGTGATATCACATGTGATATCACAGGTGATATGTGATATCAAAGGTTCCCCCGAAAGCACCTGGGAATAAAATGAAGGTACTGGTTGATGAACTAATGAAGAGGAAGATTGTTGAAGAGCAAAAGTAAATAAAACAAGTTAATGAAAACAATTGCATTGTTATGTTTTAACAACTAGTGCTAAAATCTTTTGGTTAGTAATATACAATGCTAATGATAACAATTTATGTTCTCTATATAAAAATGTGTTATTAAATGAGATACCCAACTAAGAATGTGAATTATCACAAATAATCAACTTCATATAAAATGTTATGATTTTAATTTTTGTTCTCTACATATATGTGTTATCAATTGTGATATTCAACAAAGAATGTGAAATATCACATTCTTATCACATGTGATAATGAATTTTGTATTTTACCAAGTGTATATAAAAGAATAATAAACATNATTTTATGCAGCTATCATCACCTCATTACTATCATCATCACCACATCACTGGTCTCCACATGCCCATACATACATCTCAAAGACAAAGGAAAGTTCTCACAAAGATCAAAGGATTGCCACAGTCAAAGAAAGAGTCTACGCCAAAAAGAAGAATCTACAAAGTAAAGTGACAAAGATCAAAGTGAAAGAACGGGAACAACAAATGTATGTATGACAAAGACTAAAGACGTATGAGCATGTTGGAAAGGCGCATAACCATCAAAGAAGTGACGAAAGGCATATCTATCCACAACAACAATAAAGAACAAAGAAAAGTGATTTATCGAAGATCACAAAGCATGAAGGAACAAAGAACGATGAACAATTAACTATGACTAATGATTCTTAAAGACGTCCAAGCAATGTATGTTAAAGTTAAAGACAAAGAAGATGACATCGCGCAACCTTCAATGACCAACACTTAGGGGGAGATTGTTAGCAATGTATTTTTATTATAAAAAGTGTTGGTCATTAATATGTTGTAATAGGTCACGTTAGATAGTTATTTCAAGTTATTTATTCATGTATTCAAGTTATGAGAAAGTCTAAGGGCCAAATATGTATATGCTCAAAGTATGTGATGCCCTAGACTCCTAGCACTATATATACTCATGTATACCTCATGTTTGAGGTTGGTTGATTCATTTATGTTATTTCCATGTTCTTATTTCACACAAAGATGAGCCTCCCTCTCTCTCTCTCTACTATCTTTCTCTCTCTAAGATTCTAGCAAGATTAGTAGTGTTTAAGGTTGTTCTACGGTCCTACAGACTGGATGCGTAAAGCTAGGTTCTTGAATCACAAAAACAACCAATACACTTTTGTTGGATCACAAAAATCGAAAAACCCTTGCTTAAGAGGTTGTACGATCGGTTGAGACCAAGTGAGAAGAAGAAGAAGTAGTAGTTAAGGTTCTTTTGGTGATGGATTGTATTTATAGTGTGTTAACTTATAGTCCAAGTCAAGGAAGGATTCCTTCTTTTTTCCCTTATTTGGCCGATCCTAGCCCAATAGAGGGTTTCTAGAACTTTCCCTTGGCTAGTTTACTTTTCTTCGTATTCCATAATTTATTTAACGACCGTTAGTCAATTCCCTTAGGTACTAACACTTCCGTTAAGTATTTATTGTGATTAATAATTAAATATAACGGTTTATATATTAATTATTTAACATCAAATCTCATACGTAAAGTGTGAAATCCCATAGGCTCGTGTTCGAAACCAGTCATACGTATATTAACATATCCATAAACCTTTCAGCTCCCATTTGGATATACCTTAATATAGTAATGACATTGGATAGTCTAGCATAACACCCCAATGCCCCCAGAACGACCCTGAGTGTGGTTTCGTGGAAAACCATTTAATGATTCATCATTATACTTATCCTTTTGTTACTAACACTGCGTTAAATATGGATATAGATCTTAGTCATTCCATTATTTAACCATTCTGTTTCTCGTTATATCTGATTGAACAATATTACCAAATCATCTGAACGTATTCCAAATAGATCTTGGGTAAGGCCTTACAAATATCTTGTCAACCCTATGAGGGGCCCAACAGTATTATGCTTCGAAACAAATTTGAATGAACAAATTATCTCTTGACTGCAAGTAAAACCCATGAATTTTACAACACTTCTAAAAAATAGCCCTTATGACTACCAGTTACGGAGAGTTAGACTATTTCACAGAAATGTGCTACATTCGTAACAGTTTTCTGGTATCTCAAGTTTGATGATAAATAATCATGATTTACTTAATGACAAAGATCCATAAGTACAATCATGCAGTTAGGATCTGTCCTATATTCAATTCATCGAATATCATGTGAATTTGGCATGTCCACGCATCAATATACTTAAGTATATTCTACCAGAACTCAAATTTTTCTTAATTCAATGATATTCCCATATCATTGATTGACAACTGACTATTTAGAATAACATAAGTTATTCATGTAATTAAACATACAAATATAAGATACAATCTATTATTAATGAAAATAAACATACAAAGTATTTTGATTCATTATAAATAATAATTGTTTAATATCCCTTATCCAAATACTAAATAGATAAATGATTGATAATTCTAGTTAATGAATTATGCCTAAAATCATGACAATCATACTTGTTGACAAGGAATAAAATTCAACTAACTTTGATCTATCAGAATTTTGAGAATACTTATTTCAAGAATTCAATAAGTGAAGTTCCTGTATGTGTGCATTCAAATAACTTGATATTGCCACATAATATTTAATAAAATATGATATTCTCAACTACCAATTTATGATAATTATCTTTTAAACTTCCAAAGTTTAAAGTATTCTTATTCTTTTAATGTCTAATGCAACTAGTTCAAATGGCCATTAACAAGGATGAAATCCTAGCATGACTAGTATTGAGTGTCATCTCAATTTCACTAGCATCATTATATACAAACAAAAATATGCTTTTTAGAAATCCGTAAAATTTATCTATTGTGTAATTTATGATGCCTTCCAAAACTTTCAAGTTTTTATTGTCGGCTATAACAATTTGCACAACAATTGCCATATTGTTCATTTATAGAATCTAGGAGCAATTCCAGGCCGAGGCTTGCAATTCTAAATTCAAATATATTCTATTTTATTACACTAGTTATCTAATAACTTTCAATTAGATATCAATGTTGTCAAATCATTTTGCATTCAAGCATGATCCAACAATAACATGATGTACATGAAAAATCCTAGAGTCAGACTTAGATTTCGTTCATGTTCAGTATTTTCAAAAGATATATATCCATTTAGGACTTTCTAAATGATATGTAATGTTCTATTACATTTATTTACCACACATGTTTATAATAATAAACATATATTCCAAGGTTGTATGCCTTATTTTCTAAATCTTTAAAGTGAAGTTTCATTCCAAACTAAGACTTAACATTTAACTTATATGGAATGTTATTGCTCATATGTTCTACAACATATATGAGTTAAGAAAATAAACATAATACTCCCACTAGCTCTTAGAAATACTTAAGAATTATCTTATTTTAATTATAAATCAAAATATGGATTTAATAATCAAACATAAATTTTATCTCCTAGATGCATTAACCCATTCATGAATTATTGCACTTTGTACACTTTCAAAGATTATTTGAATTTATTAAAAAAATAATAATAATAAGTTTCGATTACTTATTGTCCTCGCTCAAGTAATCACTTAAGAAAGAGTTTTGATTTTCCATTGTCATTTTTCATATTAATGAAAATAGATATGACAATTATCATCTTTATATATTTAATGTGCCTAGCAAAGAATACTCAGTCGCAATTAATTACTTAAGTGTGATTAATAATCTTGTCATAAGACATGCATTAAATATGTGTGCAATATTGTCCATATGATCTCTTTATAAAGAATCAAACCACCAGGGTTTTCCTTCTATTTGAAGAAACTCATCTTCATTATATATTCTAACTATTTAGAATTAAGATAAACCAAATTTTTAAAATTTGATTATATTTATGAACAACATCTATAACATTCATAGTATAAGTAGTTTGCCAAATTCAATATTTGCAATGCCTCATTATGATTAACATGTTTACTAAGATCCTGTAAATCATGTTCCTCGGCATATTAATCAAATTAGATATCATTGCGGATCTATGAATGAGAATTCCATCATCTTGAGGTTTAACATTTACATGTCTAGCTTCATCATGATATTCACTAGTGTGTTTTAGAAGATTATGTATCTTGTAATTTTATCTTTTTAAGATCAAAACTCCCACTTTCTTTTGTAATTTAGAGACTATCTATAAATACTTAGCAAGTAGAGAAAAAAATACAATGTTCTCTTTTTAGGACATTACAAAACACAGTGATAGTTCCTGACTCTTTTTAATACTTGATGTAATTAATCACATTCCATAATATAATGGTGTCTTATTTATCTTATAGTTTGGAGTCTTATTAAGTATATCCAATTCATACTCAATTTTCTAACCTTGTTAACTTTTTGAAGAAAAGAATTCATAGTTATCTCGAATCAAACGATATAACAATAGTTTGATTCTCCTAAATGAACATGGGCAAATTCCCTCAAAATGCATCATAGTTGCCACAAATGTTACTTCCGTGTACTGAACAATTTTTTTTCCTTATATGGGTACTAAACTTTCATTTTTTTGGTCTTTTTAATGTACTTTGTGACGTTTTACCCCTCAAATTATTAAAAATCCAGGGGCAAAAATGTCACAAAGTACATCAAAAAGACCAAAAAATGAAAGTTCAGTACCCATATAAGGAAAAAAAATTATTCAGTACACGAAAATAACATTTGTGGCAAGTATAGTACATTAGTAAATATTTTGCCCAATGAACATACCATTAATCTTGTGGTATTTCATTAGATTAATATTGTATGACAATCTAACAATATGGAAGATAAACATATTCCTTTTGGCTTACCTATTTACCAATTAAGTCAACTTAATGGTATAATAGAATTTCCAAGCCAAGTGCATGATTTATAACACAAGTACATTTTTACCAAATCACTTCATGTTCATGTTTCAACAAGAAAACATAAACATTTATAATCCCACTAAACGTTATATATCATCGATCAACTCAATGACTTCTTGTATATGTCTTAATAAAAAGACATAACAAGTTAACGTCTTACTTTATATTATTATAAGTCTTATAACAATTAAAAGACTTCATATTTATAAGACGATATAAACATGTATAACTAAAGTAATCATGAACACCACCTCTTAGTTTCAATAGTAATTTCAAGTTAATTTATCACTTCATTTATTTATGTCATTCAAATAATAAATATACAAATTGAAGTAATACTAGATTACTTCATTTATTTACGTCAATCCAAGAATACATAAATTAAATTGAAGCATTCTTTGTTAGTATCTTCACACATGTTCTAAATAGGGATATCACACATTGGATGTGTATAAGTCGCAATAGAACGTTACTTTCTTACCTTGTGGTCAAGAAAATCATTTAAATCATATTTCTATGTGTTATGCCTTGCACACAATAAAGATTTCTCCCACTTGTGCATGGAACAACATCATGTAGCAGAAAAAAAAAACACGACACACGTTTGTTTATGTGATCAATATGATTGTATCATAGATATTAGCAAAACTAGTAGATGTAGAACAACTTAATTAACAAGGAAACGCACATGACTATCCTCGAAAATATGAGTGTCTATAAGTTTGAAAGTAATGTATTATCTCGAGACAGTCTAGAAATAATTTGGGTTACTACCAAGATAATAAAGCTTGTAGCTCCCACTAAATTAGAGAACATTACAATAATTCCTTATTCAGTAATAAGACATAATGCTCCCACTGGATTTGACAACATTGTAAGTGTTTCATAACCAGTAAAAATAAATAGTGCACTATTTACTTTCCTACACCTTTGAGAAAGCCCATACGTAACAATTACTTAGGTACTAAAAGAGTGCTTTCTACTATGAAGAGGGTAATGAAACCTCTATGGAAAATCAGATGTGCAATTCTCTTAACTATTAAAGTTTGCTATGAGTTATATATTAGAATTTAGACAATTCTAATGTTCCTATCATACCTTTCTCAATCATAAAAAGGAATAGGATTGCGTCTTACTCTTCTCTCATGGAAAGGAGACTAGGTTTATTCTTTTAGTGAAGTTGACTCTAACCAAAAACCATTATGGTTGTAGATCAATTTACCAATAAAAGAAAAACCCTCATTTACGGTTTAATGTTGCATTAACACATTTAAAAGAATTAACAAAAATCAATTTCAGTATTTTCGATAATTATATCTTTTAAGAAAATTAAATACCCATGGTAAATATTCATATTAACCATATAATTTCCTTAAAACTAAGACCCAAATTGCAATAGTTAAATTGCATCAGTTGATCTGCTAGTAATGAAAGTATTCAATAAGATAATTGTCGAACAATAATTGACAAACATTTTTCAATTCCTAGATCATTATGGAATTTAAAATTGTCAAAAATCTATTTGCAATGTAAGCATGTGATGCGTGTTGTGTCACGTGTAGTATAGAGGTGATTTAGCCTATTCAAATTTTAAATTTATTTTTTGCCGACTTATCCCGTAACACACACACTAACGAGCAGTATACCCGATCAGTATGTAGATAGTGGTATGTAGAGTGTCGATCACTAAGAGTGGAACGCAATATCTAGTTAACCTAATCAGTATTTTAATATTCTAAGTTAGTTTTACAACCTAATCTAACGCAAGGGGGTTTAGTCTGAGAGACTAGCACATATTGATAGATTAAACAATAAAAGTAAAACTAATGAGAACGAATCAGAGAATAGCAAACACGTACACAGATAGATAATAGATACAGATAGAAGGCATGTCCTATGGTTAAGTAGCTTGTCACTTGTTTTATTGCTAGTTTTATATGATGAGTATCGTAATCTTATCTGTCTCGCTGGATCTTAAGTATAGGCAAGTAAACCCTTAATGATCACTTATGCCTATCCCACTTTCTAGACACTAGATAAGTAGGCGAGGAGGGTGTAACACCCCAACCCGGCAAAGGGTAAAAGCGTCACATTATTGCGACATATCAAAGCATACAAATATTATAACACAAAGCGGAAGACTTTATAATATAAAAGTAAGCCAAGAACATCATGACTTATTATTACAAAAATCCCAGCAAAGTACGAAACGATAGATGATGGACTATCCATCAAAGCTATTAACTTGAAAAATTGGGCCCGCAACTTCTTTCTTAATTGGTCTATCATCCCCACAATGGTATGTAGCATCTCTAAAGGGTTAAAGCAATAATAACTAAATAAAATATTCTAGTTTGCCTTTACCACCTTTGCGGTAATCAGTCTAGCTTCTAATTTAATAACTCATAAAATGTTATACATGTTTTCCAGTTAACCAAATGTCATATTTATTACAAAAGAATTCAATCTCCTGAAGAGGGTAATGAAACCTCTATGGAAAATCAGATGTGCAATTCTCTTAACTATTAAAGTTTGCTATGAGTTATATATTAGAATTTAGACAATTCTAACGTTCCTATCATACCTTTCTCAATCATAAAAAGGAATAGGATTGCGTCTTACTCTTCTCTCATGGAAAGGAGACTAGGTTTATTCTTTTAGTGAAGTTGACTCTAACCAAAAACCCTTATGGTTGTAGATCAATTTACCAATAAAAGAAAAACCTTCATTTACGGTTTAATGTTGCATTAACACATTTAAAAGAATTAACAAAAATCAATTTCAGTATTTTCGATAATTATATCTTTTAAGAAAATTAAATACCCATGGTAAATATTCATATTAACCATATAATTTCCTTAAAACTAAGACCCAAATTGCAATAGTTAAATTGCATCAGTTGATCTGCTAGTAATGAAAGTATTCAATAAGATAATTGTCGAACAATAATTGACAAACAATTTTCAATTCCTAGATCATTATGGAATTTAAAATTATCAAAAATCTATTTGCAATGTAAGCATGTGATGTGTGTTGTGTCACGTGTAGTATAGAGGTGATTTAGCCTATTCAAATTTTAAATTTATTTTTTGCCGACTTATCCCGTAACACACACACTAACGAGCAGTGTACCCGATCAGTATGTAGATAGTGGTATGCAGAGTGTCGATCACTAAGAGTGGAACGCAATATCTAGTTAACCTAATCAGTATTTTAATATTCTAAGTTAGTTTTACAACCTAATCTAACGCAAGGGGGTTTAGTCTGAGAGACTAGCACATATTGATAGATTAAACAATAAAAGTAAAACTAATGAGAACGAATCAGAGAATAGCAAACACGTACACAGATAGATAAAAGATACAGATAGAAGGCATGTCCTATGGTTAAGTAGCTTGTCACTTGTTTTATTGCTAGTTTTATATGATGAGTATCGTAATCTTATCTGTCTCGTTGGATCTTAAGTATAGGCAAGTAAACCCTTAATGATCACTTATGCCTATCCCACTTTCTAGACACTAGATAAGTAGGCGAGGAGGGTGTAACACCCCAACCCGGGAAAGGGTAAAAGCGTCACATTATTGCGACATATCAAAGCATAAAAATATTATAACGCAAAGCAGAAGACTTTATAATATAAAAGTAAGCCAAGAACATCATGACTTATTATTACAAAAATCCAGCAAAGTACAAAACGAAATAACATTCAACATAAGTCCAACATAATCCAAACAGTCCAAAATGATGGGGAAACTAAGGTGTAGGTTCTCTAGCTCCTACTCTCATCACTCGAGCCCAAATTCCCACTTATTACCTGCCGCATGGAAAAGAAAACGCGGCTGAGATAAAGAGCTCAGTGAACAGATATGTGTACAAAGCAAAGTAATAAGCAAACGAAAGAAGAAAAGCATAAGATAGCATAATGTATCACAAGTCATAATAGAACGAAGCATCATGAAGAAATCAACATAAACATAATCTTATGGAAAGGAATAAGAGCACGTATCAACAAAGGCATGTCTACCAGAATCACTCAAATAGACATAAAGGAAAGCCACGAGCCGACCTACCCAAGCCACTCGAATAGGTCTCGAAATCACATAATCACATATCAAAGGAGCATGGAGAGGGGAGACCTCTCGGTACCACATGGAGTTGATCACACTCCCAGAGGGTGAATGGGTAAAAAGCACGTATCCATCACGCAACTTACCAAAACGAAACAAAGCCTAGGATGCATCCATACGCCCCCTGCAAAACAAAATCATACATATATCCTGCT
>LBNU01001704.1:13806-35257 GCA_014162995.1 Artemisia annua | reverse complement strand
ATAATCTCAGAACTTGGACACCTTTAAATCTTCTAAATGACTCTTGTAATCATCCAAATAAAACACCTTAGAAATGATGAGATTTATGTGTTGTTTGAGTGTAATAAACCAAGAACAAGACTAGGGCTTCAAGATCTTTAATCCAAGATCAATATATTAGTAAAATGATTGATTGAATATGTGTATTTTTGCTGTGTTGGGTCGTTCAAGAGAGTAAAGGGAGAAATAAAATGGTGAAAATGGTGATAAGAACAAGGTTGTGAAGGTTTAGTGGTTTAGTAGGTGAAAGAGCATGCATTTTATTATGTACACTTGTCCAAGTAGTAAGATTCACCATGTCAAGTGTGGTGTGGACTTTTTTTGACCAGCCAAAGGGTTTAGTGGGGTGAGTTAGTATTTATTTTGTGTTATTTTGTTGTAGTTTTGAGCTACGGGGTGTAGTTTTGATCCCGGTAATTGAAAACGTAGAGTTTTTAAGACGCGTAGTTTAAAATTAGGAGATGTTAAAATACAAAACCTTCAAAAATATTAAAACTTATTAACATAACCTATTTAAGTATTTTAGATGAGTGGTGAGTTCATCGAAAGGTTTAAACATCGTTAAAACTGAAACTGTGAGTTGAAAACGCGTTTGGTGATACCGGTTCTTGATAAAAGTGACGTAAGCTATAAAAATAAAACGACAAGTATAAAACTCACTTGTAAATATGAAAATAGGTTAAAATGTATAAAATATGTAAAATCATCATAGTCTAAGGTTGGTTCACGTTTTTTAAACCCATAAAACGTAAATTTAAATCACGTAAAATGAAAAAGGTGCAAGGTTTACGTAAAAATGGAAAAAGTAAGAAATGACTTTTAAAATAGGATTGTAAGGAAACAATGATGCATAAAAAGTGTAAACTGAACATAGTCTAGTCGCGGTTGAATTAATTATAAATCATATCAAAGGGATCCTAGCAAAGGATCACATCAAACGAAATATATCAAAGGATCATAATCAATCGAATCATGGCAAGGGATTATAATCAAAGCAAACGAATCAAAGATCAAGGATTGAAAAGTCATGAGAAGTCCCTACTAAAAAGGGATGGAATATCTGTACCTTGACGAAAGCAAACAAAAACCAAAGATGATCGCAAAGGAATGACAACTACTCCCGCTTCACTGGATCTACACGAATATAATAATCAAGTATTATTTTATGTTTATATGAATCAGGTTACTTATTTTGGTATACTTTCCATATTTAGTAACTTTCCCGTTTTAGTAGGTTTCCACGATTAGTAAGATTAGTCATTTATAACTAAAGTTAACATTTAATTTTCAGTTTAGGGTTCATTTATGACAATTTATAAAAGCATAGGGCTTTAAATGTAATTATCACAAGTTTAGGCTCAAAGTGTAAATATGTTAGGTCTAGGGTTAAATGTGACAAACTTCCAAACCTTTAGGGTCAAATGCGTTAATATAGTTTTTCCTATATTCTATCTTAACTTAGATATATTATGCATGCATGTTTCACAATTCCTAGCTTATGTAAACTTTTTCAACCTCAAATACTGATTTTCTCATTACGCATGACCAAGTTTTTAGGGCTTCTGTATACTTAACTCGTCCCATAGTGCAAATGATAAAGACCCAAGTTATGTTTACTTTGTTAACGGGACAAATGAGTCATCGCGAGACCGAATATAATCACGAGCCCTCGCGAGATGACATAGGTATTATCGAGAGACACAAAACAGTCCGCGACACCCTTAAAACAACACACCCTCGTTATTTCTTATAAACCAAACGTGCCCTTAGTTTTTATATCGTGCGATTCAAGAATCTCCCCCCATGACCCCCTCGTTAAAAAAAAACAAACATACCCATTCGTTATTTATTTCTAGATTCAAACGCACCCTATATTTTGTTCTTTNAGCCCCTTAGTTCCTTGTTATATTTGGTTCGAAAAAGAAAACAACATGCACACCCTCTTGTTATATTGTACGTGACCAAGAAGAAAGAAAGAAAAAAAATAAAGCTTGTCCCATGGTTTCTGTTCTGTTTCGATACCAAACACACCCATGCATAACCATTCGAATACTCATAAACATACACATGCAGATTAATATTCATGTTGTTGATTTTATTTGTGTTATCATGAGGAGTTCAAAGCGTACAAACATAAAATTATATATATTGGTCCATAAAATCATGTAACACAAGATATAAGCGAGTCATATGCGGATCAAAGAAAATAATTACGTATAACACCCCCATTTTTGGAACGCAGCGGAATACAACATGGGTGTTATTTATCAGTCACATAGTACAAGTATAGTAAACAACTTTAAAACAAAGTCGTTTTTAAAACTTCACATTCGATAATTTATCAGAGTTGAGGTCCCAAAGGTTTAACATAAGTTTAGAAATACATAAATTTAAAAGTTTAAGTCATTATCGAATGAAAATTTTATTAAACATGAGCCATCTAGTAGATATCCATTTCTTTGCGCCGCCCATCCAAGCTTAAGCCACTTACGGGCCTGAGAAAATACATGCTAAAAAGTCAACGCAAAAGTTGAGTGAATTCATAGAACTTTTTTTTTTTATTTTATGTTTTTTTTATTTTTGTTTAAATAGTAATCAGTTGAATACAAGATAATTCAGTTTAAAACACGATGGGCTACGTTGTTATACGCCCATAATTAAGTTGACATGTAACAAATACAAGTCGGGAAATAAGATTTATAGCATTGAGCTCATGAAACCGAACCTTAACCTAGATTTAATAATTGCCCCGGCAGGGTAATATTTGCCATTTACCACATGTCTCTCAATATTATGTAACCGTTGTAAGATGAGCGCTACTCATTCGGCCAAGCTGGTCAATGCCCAATATGCATATTCATAATACTAGCGTTTCCAACGAAATTAACGGTTCATGATGGGGACTTAATTGGCAAGAATACTCAATGTCAGATGTCTATAAATCATGTAATCGGGTCAAGCATACCAAAAATTACTTGTATTCAGTTTGTAAAACTAGCATGTATCCCCCTCGCGAGGTTTATAAAACATTTAAATGAGTAAAGACGAGGCTATGAACTCACCGTGAACAAAGAAAGTAGCAAGGAACAAGCAAGATAAGAATTAGCCACGAAGTTCTACGAGCAACCTAAATAGATATACGCTTGTCTTAGGTTTTTGGAAATAAACATTGATGCAATTTAGATATGTATATAAATTATGACCTTAATTATGCTTGGTACACAATTCCTAAATATATCACAAGTTTTAGTTTAGCATTTGTAAGTTATCTATAAGTATGAATTTTACATTTTCTTACAAAATTCAAGTAATAATCCTATATTTGTCTCTAAGTCCAAACATGTATTATGAAAGTCAAATATTAGCCCATGGTTCAAATTTAGTCCATGGGTAAAGTTTTAGCCAAAAAGTTCACATTAATCTTGAGGGTTCAAAATATATTAGGTGGTTCAAAAAGGTATTCAAAGGTCCAATTTTTATGAGGTATAAACATTTTTACACTTTTTATCCTAGTGCTGTTGGAATTTTTATTAACTTGTGCATGTGAAAATATTCGCCATTTGCAAACCGTAAGTCCAAAAATAACGTTTTTTATATCCCCGGAAAGGTATTAATCTGTACTAACAAGTTTTGTGGGTTTTACTAAGCCAATAGTTACATAACATTAATAAAACTATCAATTTATCCATACTATTTAGTCCATCAGCTTTCAAAATTACAACAGTCCCACAAAAGTTGTGATAACTAGAGTTCTACAAGTCCAATTAATTCCCCGTTTGTGGCCATGTTTAAGTTAAGATGTTACCTACATTTCATAAAACTGGGCCAAGTAGTGAAAATGAACATATCATAGAGACTTTTACCATTTAAATCTGCTACTCAGAATCTGGCATGTTTCACGAAAATATTTCTAGTTTAATTATCATAATGAGTTATTCGATGAAATACCCGTCAAAATGACCACAAGACATAGGGCTACAACTAAATATTTTTAGTTTAGGTCCAATGTTTACTGATTAAATCAGTTTATTCCATTTTTACCCCTGAATCAGATTCACAGTTTGCATGTCTAGTCCTTTAGGGTTTTTAGTGTTTCCTAACTATGTACCAAGCCTAATTAAGCATAATAATTTATATAATGTATAAATGCATCAAGAAATAATATATTCTCAGTAGTAAAATGAAAAGTGTGAGTTTGGTATCCTTACAATCGTTGGAAAATGAAGATAAAGATTAAGAAACAATGGACCACTACCTAGATTTACCCATAACTCTTGCACCTTTTACTTCCAACCTTTTACCCAACCAAATAAACCCCCTAATAACTTTGATCCACCCTTGAAAATACTTTATAATCTCAGAACTTGGACACCTTTAAATCTTCTAAATAACTCTTGTAATCATCCAAATAAAACACCTTAGAAATGATGAGATTTATGTGTTGTTTGAGTGTAATAAACCAAGAACAAGACTAGGGCTTCAAGATCTTTAATCCAAGATCAATATATTAGCAAAATGATTGATTGAATATGTGTATTTTTGTTGTGTTGGGTCGTTCAAGAGAGTAAAGGGAGAAATAAAATGGTGAAAATGGTGATAAGAACAAGGTTGTGAAGTTTTAGTGGTTTAGTAGGTGAAAGAGCATGCATTTTATTATGTACACTTGTCCAAGTAGTAAGATTCACCATGTCAAGTGTGGTGTGGACTTTGTTTGACCAGCCAAAGGGTTTAGTGGGGTGCGTTAGTATTTATTTTGTGTTATTTTGTTGTAGTTTTGAGCTACGGGGTGTAGTTTTGATCCCTGTAATTGAAAACGTAGAGTTTTTAAGACGCGTAGCGTAAAATTAGGAGATGTTAAAATAGAAAACCTTCAAAAATGTTAAAACTTATTAACATAACCTATTTAAGTATTTTAGATGAGTGGTGAGTTCATCGAAAGGTTTAAACATCGTTAAAACTGAAACTGTGAGTTGAAAACGCGTTTGGTGATACCGGTTCTTGATAAAAGTGACGTAAGCTATAAAAATAAAACGACAAGTATAAAACTCACTTGTAAATATGAAAATAGGTTAAAATGTATAAAATATGTAAAATCATCATAGTCTAAGGTTGGTTCACGTTTTTTAAAATCATAAAACGTAAATTTAAATCACGTAAAATGAAAAAGGTGCAAGGTTTACGTAAAAATGGAAAAAGTAAGAAATGACTTTTAAAATAGGATTGTAAGGAAACAATGATGCATAAAAAGTGTAAACTGAACATAGTCTAGTCGCGGTTGAATTAATTGAACGTGTACAGATAACTTCCGACGAAGTTAATTGTTAAAAAAAAATTAGAATAGTTACATAATAAAATATTAAAATTAATGACATGAAATTTTACGGAATGTCACATTACGAGTCAAGGAAGTGTTACCCTAGTCGAAGGAGGATGAGACCGAACCAATGAAAGAAAGGAAAAGAATATCGAGCAACCTATACCCTTCGTCCTACGCGTACACGATCGAGAGAGCAAAGTATCTTGAACTCTTGATTGTTGTTGTTGTCGAATGAATACCAGGAACACAAGAACACAGCCACTACTTTTCTTGCTAGGGTTTCTTAGTTTTGGTTGAGAAATATTCGGTTATAAATGTGATTGGAATGAACCGTATATGTGATAAGCTTAAAAAGAGATTTGTCGTGTTTTTGTTATGACTTTCCAAGTTTATCAAGTCTATGGCTTATCTTGGATTTGGGCTTGGGTACCCGATGGGTTCAAGAACAAAAGAAAGGAATGGCTAACATGGTCGTGGGTTTTAAAAGCACAAAAAAAAAGAAAGAAAGAAAAGAAATGAAAATGTGTTAGTAGTTGTTGTTTTAGTTAGTATAAGTATTCGGCCCAATAAAGTTTATATGCAACGTAAAAATTTTGTAGTTGTTAGCTTTTAGTTCACGTATTTTATATAGTTCAAACTTTTAAACATAACGTATAGCTTTTATTTGACGGGTTTTTGGATTATTCGTAATAGTTAAATTTGATTTTTCGGGTTGTGATAATTCTTCCCTTCTAAAAAGAAAATTTCGTCCGTGAAATTTTAGATAAGAAAGCCAAACGAAACGTACCGAATCACGAAAAGAAGTGTGGATAACTAGCACGAATAGACTCCTCCGTTTTCGAAGTAGCCTCACTCTCGGGATGGTTCTTCCAAAGTATCTTAACGAAAGGAATGGTTTTAGTTCTCATGACTCGATCCCGACGCTCCAAAATAGCCTCAGGCTCCTCAACAAAAGATAAATCCTCACGAATTTGGTCCAAAGGATACGAAGCAACATGAAGCGGGTGATAATTATATCCCCTCAAAAGTGATACATGGAATACATTATACACATGAGAGAGTTGTGGAGGTAATGCCAAACGATACGAAACTTCACCAACGCGATCTAAAATCTCAAACGGTCCAATATAACGCGGACTGAGTTTCCCCTGAATACCAAAACGCTTAACACCACGGAAAGGAGAAACCTTAAGAAAGACACGGTCTCCTGGATTAAACTCTAACGCACGACGGTGACGATCCGTATAACTTTTCTGTCTAGCTCTAGCTTCCTTGAGCTTTGCAGTAGCGGTAGCAACTTTCTCACTGGTTTCCGCAATCAACTCGGGACCCTCAATAATACGTTCACCCACCTCATTCCAACATATCGGAGCCCTACACTTCCTACCATACAACAGCTCAAACGGTGCCGCCTTAATACTTGCATGCTAGCTGTTGTTATAAGCGAACTCCACCAAACACAAGTAATCATCCCAATGTCCAGTCCATTCCAAAGCACAAGCTCTAAGCATATCTTCCAAGGTCTGTATAGTGCATTCCGACTGTCCATCGGTTTGCGGATGGAAGGCCGTGCTAAACTTGAGCTGGGCACCCCAAGCTTTATGCAAACTCTTCCAAAAACGAGAGTTGAAATGAGGATCTCTGTCAGATAAGATAGCAGCTGGCGTACCATGAAGACGAACAATCTCCTGCTGAAAAATATTAGCCAACTGGCTTATAGAGAAATCCTTTCGGATTGGTAAGAAATGAGCGGATTTAGTCAAACGGTCGACGACTACCCATATAGCATCATGTTTCCGAAAAGTACGAGGTAACCCGGTAACAAAATCCATAGCAATCTGATCCAACTTCCATGTAGGTATCTCAAGAGGCTGTAATAAACCACTGGTGCGCTGATGTTCAATCTTGACCTTCTGACAGGTCATACACTTAGCCACATACAAAGCTACATCCTGTTTCATACCGTTCCACCAGAAATGTTGTTTCAAATCTCGGTACATCTTGGTAGAACCTGGGTGATAGTGAATGGGGAACTGTGTGCTTCATACAACACCGCTTCCCGAAGTGAGGAATCATCAGGAACACATAGACTGTCTCCAGACCAAACAATGCCGTCATCATCAACCCGAAACTCCGTCTGTTTCCCTTTCTCCACATTCTGAACGATTGCCCATAACTCACCGTCATCCTTCTGAGCTTCTTTAATTCGCAAGATAATATTATATTCAACCTTTAGACTAGCCCAGTATCCATCATAACCCCGAACACATAGCTCTATATCCAACTGTTCCAAATCATTGAGTAACCGAGGCTCGATCTCCAAACTAGCAATTATACCCGATTTCCTACTAAGGGCATCCGCCACTACATTCGCTTTACCCGGATGGTACTGAATGTTGGCATCGTAGTCTTTCAGAAGTTCCAACCAGCGCCTCTGTCTCATATTCAACTCTTTCTACGTGAAAATGTATTTGAGACTCTTATGGTCCGTGAAGATATCACAAGTCTCTCCATAAAGATAGTGTCTCCATATCTTAAGCGCAAAAATCACTGCCGCCAGTTCCAGATCATGAGTTGGGTAATTCTCTTCATAAGGTTTCAACTGCCGAGACGCATAGGCAATCACTTTCCCATGCTGCATAAGTACACAACCCAACCCTTTCTTAGAAGCATCACTATAGATCTGATAACCGCCTGTACCAGATGTAAGAGTAAGTATAGGAGCGGAGACTAATCTCTTCTTTAGCTCTTCAAAACTTTGCTCCCATTCATTGGTCCACACAAACTTCCCACCCTTTCGCATAAGTTGTGTCATAGGTAAAGCTATTCGTGAGAACCCCTCAACAAATCTCTGATAGTATCCAGCAAGCCCTAAGAAACTCCTGACTTCGGTCACATTAGTAGGTCTTGGCCACTTGGTGATAGCCTCAACCTTCGCCGGATCTATGGTAATACCATCGGCGGAAACAACATGACCCAAAAAAGCAACTTGCTCCAACCAGAATTCGCACTTAGAGAATTTAGCATACAACCTCTCCTGTCGTAGAATTCCCAAAACGGTACGAAGATGATGTTCGTGCTCCTCCTTTGTCTTAGAATAAACCAAAATGTCGTCGATAAACACAATGACAAACTTGTCGAGATATTCATGGAAAATACGGTTCATCAAATCCATAAAAACTGCCGGAGCATTAGTTAGACCAAAAGGCATAACGAGGAATTCGTAATGACGATATCTAGTGTGTAAAGCGGTCTTAGAGACATCTTGTTCCTTCACTCTCAGCTGATGGTATCCCGATCTCAAATCGATCTTAGAGAAGAACTTAGCCCCTTGGAGCTGATCAAACAAATCATCAATTCGCGGAAGCGAATAACGGTTATGAATAGTAATGTGATTCAACTCGCGATAATCAATGCATAATCTCATGCTCCCATCCTTCTTCTTCACAAACAATACCGAAGCACCCCAAGGAGAAACGCTTGGGTGAATGAAACCACAATTAAGAAGTTCCTGCAATTGTTCCTTCAACTCCTTTAATGCAATAGGCGCCATACGATAAGGAGCTTTGGAGATAGGTTCAGCCCCTGGAATTAGATAAATACTGAATTCAACCTCTCGTGCGGGTGGCATACCCGGCAACTCGTCAGGAAAAACACCAGGAAAATCACAAACAACGGAAACACTGTCCAGATTAGGACTATCAACAGAAGTATCCTTAATCGATGCTAGGAATCCTTCACAACCATGAGAAAGTAGGGCACGAGCTTTCAAAGCTGAAATGACTTTAATAGAATTACCAGGTTGAGAACCTTGGAAGATAAATTCAGGAGCACGTAGATCACCAAATAAAACACGTCTGTTATGACAATCAATTGTTGCCCGGTGTTCAGACAACCAGTCTATACCCAAGATGACATCGAAATCATACATATCCAAAGGAAGTAAGTTCGCAGGATGGATCTTATCGCCGAATAGTATAGGACAGTTCACAAAATCACGATCGATAATAACACAGTTCTTCATCAGAGTGGAAATAGATAGATGATATTTTAGTGGTGTTGCAGGTATATTAGTATGTTTAGCAAATGAAATGGATATTACAGAATGCGTAGCGCCTGTGTCAAATAAAACATAAGCCATACGTTCAAATAAACGTACAATGCCCGTAACGGTACCTAGAGAGTTAGCGGCCTGGTGCCTAGTCAAAGCATGAACTCGGCCAGTAGTAGTCGGCTGACGATCCCTACTGAAACTCTGGTTGTGCCCAGCTGGCTTTGGGCAATCTCTAGCCAAGTGTCCTGGTTAACTACAGTTAAAACATGCCCCAGAAACCCGATGGCACTGTCTTCCAGGGTGTGACTTCCCACACCTCTTACAGATAGTCAGTTCCATACGCCCCTTCTGTCCAGATGTACCCGCAGTACGATAATCTCGTTGACCCTGCTGCTGTTGGTCACGGCCAGCCCTCTGGTAGTTATTTCCCTGTTTATCATACCCACGAGCATCATAACCCCTACGATCATTTCGCCTATCATACCCACGATTATCATAACCACGACGATCATAACCCTGCCTGTCCCATCCCCTCATGTCAAAAACCTGGCGATCATTACCCCTGAACTCATTTCCTCGCTGAGCATTCCCCTGAGCTGGTCGAACCGGCTCACCATCATAGTTCCTCTTCACCCCCTGTTTAACCCTTTCATCAGCAATCTCAATGTTGCGAACAGCATTCGCAACCCCAGGAATGTCATCAAACTTAAGGTTCACAACCTCATTCAGCAAATCCTTACGAAGAGCCCACTTGAACTTATTTGCCTGTTCCGCCTGTGTACCAGCTTTTACACCCAGAAACCCAGCCAACCGTACAAACCTCTTCATAAATTCGGTGCTAGTCTCCCTATCAGTCATAGCAATCATATGGTATTCCCGTTCATACTTCTCCTTCTCAGATAGAGGAAAGTACTGAGAGAGGAAAATTTCACGGAAAGAAGCCCAAGACAAAGTAGCCACATACTCGTTCGCATTGTCTCCACCCTTGGCATACTTGTATGCCTTCCACCAATTGAGGGCATCCCCCTCAAGTTTGTACATAGCCAACCGTGCCTTAAAAATGTCACCACAGCCTAAAAATTCAAATATCTTTTTCATATGAGCAATCCAATGCTCAACATCATCGGGAGAAGAGATAGTACTGAAAGAGCGCGATTTCTGCTTGTTGAACTTCTCTAGCCAAGTGTGGATAGTCTCGGGTGGGTTGCCACCACCCCTAGAACTACCAGCACCGTTAGCCATTTCCTGACGAACTTCCTCCCGCATTTCCTCCTGAATCCTAGGTAAGAGTGCGTTGACAGACTGTTAGACAGCAGCCTCAAAAGCATGGTTATTAGCAAATTCATCCTGAGTGCGGGTAACAACCATCTGAAAGATCATAAATGAGTCAGCGGAAACAAAACAAAGGTGGAATCGAAATACGAAGGAAAAACCAAATCAAAAGCGAAGCCTAATGTCTACCCAATCCTCACAGGTCAAGTCCTACGGTCTACAAGTCACAACCTTGGGCTTTGATACCATAATTGTAACACCCCAACAGTAAAAGCGTCACATTATGGCGACATATCAAAGCATACAAAGATTATAACGCAAAGAGGAAGACTTTATAATACAAAAGTAAGCCAAGAACATCATGACTTATTATTACAAAAATCCAACCAAAGTACGAAACGAAATAACATTCAACATAAGTCCAACATAATACAAACAGTCCAAAATGATGGGGAAACTAAGGTGTAGGTTCTCTAGCTCCTACTCTCATCACTCGAGCCCAAATTCCCACTTATTACCTGCCGCATGGAAAAGAAAACGCGGCTGAGCATAAAGAGCTCAGTGAACAGATATGTGTAGAAAGCAAAGTAATAAGCAAACGAAAGAAGAAAATCATAAGATAGCATAATGTATCACAAGTCATAACAGAACGAAGCATCATGAAGAAATCAACATAAACATAATCTTATGGAAAGGAATAAGAGCACGTATCAACAAAGGCATGTCTACCAGAATCTCTCGAATAGACATAAAGAAACAAGGAAAGCCACGAGCCGACCCACCCAAGCCACTCGAATAGGTCTCGAAATCACACAATCACATAATCACATATCAAAGGAGCACGGAGAGGGGACCTCTCGGTACCACATGGAGTTGATCACACTCCCAAAGGGTGAATGGGTACAGAGCACGTATCCATCACGCAACTTACCAAAACGAAACAAAGCCTAGGATGCATCCGTACGCCCCCTGCAAAACAAAATCATACATATATCCTGCTTGCATGACAGGTATATACATATATCAAAATGGCCACATATCATATCATATCAAAAAGGGGACACCGCGGATCAATCACACCTCCACGGGGAGTGTCATGCCATTGGTGCCTTAATGACACGGCCATGGTACCTCCATGACTAGTTAGTAAACTCGGGCATACGAAACAAAACGAAGCAAAGCATATCATATCATATAGCATATCAAATGAATCATATCAGATATCATGTCAAACGAGTTATATCAAGGTTATCATACCAACGAATCATATCAAAGGGATCCTAGCAAAGGATCGCATCAAACGAAATATATCAAAGGATCATAATCAATCGAATCATGGCAAGGGATTATAATCAAAGCAAACGAATCAAAGATCAAGGATCGAAAAGTCATGAGAAGTCCCTACTAAAAAGGGATGGAATATCTGTACCTTGACGAAAGCAAACAAAAACCAAAGATGATCGCAAAGGAATGACAACTACTCCCGCTTCACCGGATCTGCACGAATATAATAATCAAGTATTATTTTATGTTTATATGAATCAGGTTACTTATTTTCGTATACTTTCCATATTCAGTAACTTTCCCGTTTTAGTAGGTTTCCACGATTAGTAAGATTAGTCATTTATAACTAAAGTTAACATTTAATTTTTAGTTTAGGGTTCATTTATGACAATTTATAAAAGCATAGGGCTTTAAATGTAATTATCACAAGTTTAGGCTCAAAGTGTAAATATGTTAGGTCTAGGGTTAAATGTGACAAACTTCCAAACCTTTAGGGTCAAATGCGTTACTATAGTTTTTCCTATATTCTATCTTAACTTAGATATATTATGCATGCATGTTTCACAATTCCTAGCTTATGTAAACTTTCTCAACCTCAAATACTGATTTTCTCATTACGCATGACCAAGTTTTTATGGCTTCTGTATACTTAACTCGTCCCAAAGTGCAAATGTTAAAGACCCAAGTTATGTTTACTTTGTTAACGGGACAAACGAGTCATCGCGAGACCGGATATAATCACGAGCCCTCGCGAGATGACATAGGTATTATCGAGAGACACAAAACAGTCCGCGACACCCTTAAAAAACACACCCTTGTTAGTTCTTATAAACCAAACGTGCCCTTACTTTTCATATCGTGCGATTCAAGAATCTCCCCCCATGACCCCCTCGTTAAAAAACAAACACACTCATTCGTTATTTATTTCTACATTCAGACGCACCCTATATTTTGTTCTTTGAAAAGTCTTAGTCGACCAGAAGAAAAGAAAAAAGAAAAAAAACGATCCCCTTAGTTCCTTGTTACATTTGATTCGAAAAATAAAACAACATGCACACCCTCTTGTTATATTGTACCAAACACACCCATGCATAACCATTCGAATACTCATAAACATACACATACAGATTAATATTCATGTTGTTGATTTTATTTGTGTTATCATGAGGAGTTCGAAGCGTACAAACATAAAATTATATATATCGGTCCATAAAATCATGTAACACAACATATAAGCGAGTCATATGCGGATCAAAGAAAATAATTACGAGTCAAGGAAGTGTTACCCTAGTCGAAGGAGGATGAGACCGAACCAAGGAAAGAAAGGAAAAGAATATCGAGCAACCTATACCCTTCGTCCTACGCGTACACGATCAAGAGAGCAAAGTATCTTGAACTCTTGATTGTTGTTGTTGTCGAATAAATACCAGGAACACAAGAACACAGCCACTACTTTTCTTGCTAGGATTTCTTAGTATATGTGATAAGCTTAAAAAGAGATTTGTCGTGTTTTTGTTATGACTTTCCAAGTTTATCAAGTCTATGGCTTATCTTGGATTTGGGCTTGGGTACACGATGGGTTCAAGAACAAAAGAAAGGAATGGCTAACATGGTCGTGGGTTTTAAAAGCCCAAAAAAAATGTGTTATTAGTTGTTGTTTTAGTTAGTATAAGTATTCGGCCCAATAAAGTTTATATGCAACGTAAAAATTTTGTAGTCGTTAGCTTTTAGTTCACGTATTTTATATAGTTCAAATTTTTAAACATAACGTACAGCTTTTATTTGACGGGTTTTTGGATTATTCGTATTAGTTAAATTTGATTTTTCGGGTCGTTATAGAGGGGGTATGGTAGCCCAAGCAAAACTCAGCTAGACACAGAGGTTATCAAAGCATATATAAAAAAACAAACTTTAATCAATGGGAAAAGAATTTTAAGGGGAGCAGTATGGTGGCCACAAGCCCATCAATCCTGATGGATTAAAGCTTACTATTACAATAAAACAAAACAACTTAATGAATTATACACATGCAGGACCTTCTTACTGCTCTAAGATCTTCGTTTAGGGTGTGTCTTGTGTTGCTTCTTCATCTGAATTCGTCTCCTTAGGGTTTGGTTGCATACAAAATTCGTAGGTAATGATGGTCTATTTATAGTTTCTGTCTAAGGGTTCGATGCGGCGCATCAACTAAGTAGATGCGGCGCATTAAGGTAACTTTGCGTGGGGTCTAAGATTATTATATTCTGGAATCTTCGTACACCATCTCCAGATGCGGCGTATCTTAAATCTTTATGCGGCGCATGTCCTTCAGTATCTTGGATTGTATTTGGTGAAGTCTTGATAGTAATACGCGTATGTCAATATTGTGATGCGGCGTATCTGGAGTAGAACAAGTTGGATCTTCTTCGTTGATCAAAGTTTCATATGCGGCGCATGCTAGAATCACATACTTCAAAGTCAGGCAATGGTCTTCAAATTCATCTAAGTATGATTGTATGGCGCATCTATCTAGAATGATGCGGTGTATCTCCATGATTTCAGTAGACTTTTTCCATCTTGCTTAATTTGCTCTATAATTAGTCCAAAATCGCCAAGTTTCACCAATTGCTTGTTATTTCCTGAGAATCACTAAAGTAAACAATCAAGCACCAATTCTCATACATAATAAAGTAAAACAAGTAAATTAAATAGGATAAATGATGTCAATATAATGTAGTTATTTGATGTCATCATCATGTTTCATCCCATCTTATGCCTTGAGTCATAGATCTCACTAACTACCTCAATTAAGTTGTCTAATTTAGAAACAGTAAATTTATTCTAGATACGGTCTAACGTAACACGGAGATTACCTTGTCGTTGCAATCTAGTTAAGATCTCACATAAACTAAATTGCAACACCAAGTGTTCCTTGAATTAGATGGCATAAACTTAAATTTAAAGGTACTAATTTTGATGTGTGTAATCAAAATATGTATGAAGAAGCATGCACACATCTTCATAACTATTGTCAAACAATACATTTTCAATTAGTTATAATTTCATTCAGAGACTTTAAATCATTGAAGGCTTTTAAATCATTCAGCACTAAATCATAGTGTGTTGTCAAACAACATAAAACTTTTTTAGTTACATAAAATATGTTTATTAATTAATATTTTAATTTATTAATCTATTCACAGCGATAATTATGAAAACTTGGATTACTTTTTGCTAGGCCACGGGTAAATTATTTTGCTGGCCATTGTACATCATCTTTCAACCATTGTTTTGCCGAGATGATAAAACAAGTTCTATGATAGGAAACTGGTAACATTATTTACTTTTGTCACAAGAAAGTATGATTGATGGTCAAAAGGTGGTCTTTTGCATAAGTTACAAAGGCTAATAAATAAGGGCTATGAGGGTTTTTACATCATTAATATAGGATCTACACACCACGATTATTATATTTCTTATTTTACTGGTTTCTTTTTTATGGGCCACTTGATTGGTAGATGGAAGAAGGGCCAAACAAATATTTATTACTAAAAAATAAGTACCTTATTTGCTATGTTGTTGGAAAGCCATTCCAATCCCTCATAAAGTCCCTCTCCAAAGGTTTAAGTGCTCTAGATGTACCTGAGTAAAACACATGTCGATTTATGAAGGTTGTACTTCAAGGGGTCCTATAAAGAAAGAGAGTTGTGTACTAACACGTGTCCTTACTGACAAATTAGAGAACCAACTATAGCTTCTCTGCTGTCCTGTAATTTCCACACGTGAAACTGGATCAGTCTTGTCAGAAATCGAGCACCTATGTAGTTGGTTCTCTAATTTGTCAGTAAGGACACGTGTCGGTACATAGCTCTCTTTCTTTATAGGACCCCTTGAAGTACAACCTTCATAAATCGACACGTGTTTTACTCAGGTACATCTAGAGCACTTGTGCAACCTTTGGAGAAGGACTTTATGAGGGATTGGAATGGCTTTCCAACAACATAACAAACAAGGTACTTATTTTTTAGTAGTAAATATTTGTATGACCCCCTCTTCCATCTACTAATCAAGTGGCCCACAAAAAAGAAACTAATAAAATAATGAATATAATAATAGTGGTGTGTAGATCATATATTAATAGTGTATAAACCCTCATACCCCTTATTTATTAGCTTTTGTACCTTATGCAAAGGACCACATTTTGACCACCAATCATACTTTCTTGTGACAAAAGTAAATAATTTTACTAGTTTCCTATCATAAAACTTATTTTATCTTTTCGGCAAAATAATAGTTGAAAGATGATGTACAATGGCCAGCAAAATAATTTACCTGTACCCTAGCAAAAAGTGATCTAATTTTTCATAATTATCGTTGTGAATGGGTTACATAATTATTGTGCAAGTATGTTGACGCTTAACACATAAATTTTCTGTTACAGGCTTAGGGGATGAATGATCTTTGTTGTTATGAGGGTGGAACTTGGCCAGTTTGTGGTTCTGTGCTGCCTTTAGTTTTGGAACTTGGTTCTTTCAAAAGCTGTTTTGTTTTTAATTTAGCAGTTATGGATTGTGTCGAATTGAATACATTGTTGTTTGTTTGTTTGGATTGCAAGTATCTTCTGTTAGATCATCATAATTCTTTTATTTGAAGTTGTAAGATGTTAAGTATTTTGTGGTTTTTAGAAATCGAGTACCTATGTACTTTACTGGTATGCAAATGTATTTCGGTGTGGTCCTTGGTCCACCCTTTTGATCATTTTCAGTCCTCGGTCCGGTCCGGTCTGGTTTGGTCGTATGCAAACCGAACATTATGCTTTATTAGACCGGACCGGACTGACCCGGGAATGAACCGAACATTTCGGTTTGGTCCGGTGTCATGGGCCAAATCGATTTTCTATCTGGTCCGATTTTGGTCGGTTCAGTCTGGTTTTCGAACCGTGCTCAGCCCTGCCTGAATCTAGAGGCAATTACATATCTATAGAAACTAGAATGGGGGTTGAATAGTTTCACCGTTTGTAATTACATCTTAAAATCTTTTAGTTCTTTTGTTCCATTTTGAAAAACCGATTGATTCTAAGTTATGTGATATCAGTGAACACACTATGTGAATAAGTAAAGTAAGTAATGTAAAGAGATAAGGAAAGAACACAACCATACAAAGGCGCAGAGATTTATAGTGGTTCGGCACGAAGCTCACTCTTCGTCCTACTCCACTCCCCGAGTACCACACTTGAGAGTTCACAATCACTATGTCAACACACTCCCTTCAGGTGGAGCAAACCGTACACAAGCTTACACCAAGTTTAACGACACTAAGCGGAATGTCGAGTCCTAATCCTAGCTAGAACCAATCTACATAAAGGCCCATGTGGCCACACGAACAAGCACTCATGTCCACTTAGATCGACACATGATCCAAGTTTTCACACGGATGATCACCCCGTCCAATTCTTCACACGAACGATTACCCCGTTCACTTGAATCTTCACCCAATTCAAGTCTTCACATATGGACTTCACTAAGCCCTAATCTTCACACAAGGACTTCACTAAGTCATAGTCTTCACACAATGACACACGAGCTAACACAAAGTCCTAATCTAGATACAACACTCTATGGACTTACACCTTTGTCCGGATACACCCTAACACCCCTAATCACGACTCACACCCTAGTCAGAAATACAATCTTACAATATATACACATGAGAGAATTGGAGGAAGAAGAGAATTGTAACACTTGTTACGTTTGTGTGTGGACTCAATTAACACTTCAGTTTTTGACGACTTCGATTGTTCTTCTATTGCACTTTGATATAGAGGATGAGAGAATCACTTATAAACACATATCGACATGTTATAGTGATCAAAGAAGGAAGAAAGAAAAGACAGAATTTTTACGTGCTAAGAGGGTTGGTTTTTATGAGAAAACAGTTCAATATTTATAGCCACCAGGAGGAGCGGGGGACGGTCTCATATATATAAGGGACCGTCTGCCCATTTACGGGACTATCCCGACATACGCTCCCACTTTTGTCCTGATGTGGTGAAAATTTATCTGGTGAAAAACTTATCTGATTTAGGCGGGAAAAATAGCTGTTAGAAGATTTGAATTTCAAATTTATTTTCTTTAATAAAACATTTCTTTTTAATTACAACAATACTTTTGTAAAAATGTTTTGTCACATAAAAATGTGAAATTTTGAGAAAATAAATTCTTTGATCACTTTACTAATGTCGGTATAGCGTTTGTTCATACCTGAAGTGACGTTGTAGTTGAGACATTGTCGAAACGAGTTTTCTCGATTAAAAACTTATTGGACGTAACTTTACGTAACATGTTTTTATATTTTGTGATTATCAAAACGTAAAGAAATCGAATAATGCAAATAACGTTTTTGACATTATTTTTATTAAAAATACCCTATATAATGACATTAGAGAAATTGTATTTAGAGGATAAATCTGTTTTAGAATACTTTTTTTAATGATTTTAATTCACACCTCTATACTACCAATCTTACAATTTATCTCACAAATGTTCCTAACGAGAATTGAACTCACAACATTTTAGTTGATGAACAACTCATATACGAACCAAATGCCTTGTGTAAAAGAAAGATAGGTAAAAGTAATGTAAAAACGGATGTTAATAAAAAAAAGTAAACAAGCAGGATGAAATTGATCACCTAACCATATAATTGTAGTTTTTAAGCTAGTATACAATAAACGTGTACTTTTTCAAATGTCACATTATATTACATGTACCTAAAACTTACTCGTCCACCACATTAGCTTGGTATTTTGTACTAATATGGCCGTTCAGTTGAATATTAATAGACGTGTAATTTTCAAATGTTTGTTATGTATGTGTACCCGGTTTTAGTACAAAATAACAGGTTTAACTAGTATTTTTGTTACACGCTTTATCATAATCGAGGTATTGGGTAAACCAATCAAAGAATTACCTAAACCAAGCACGAGATTTGGAAAGGAGCATTTAAAGCCGAGGCCGGGGAAGAAATTTACCAAAGTGATCATATTTTTTCTCAAGTTGTCAAAAATAACCCTTGGAAGTACTTTTCAAAAATGGCAAAGATGGTTCTTGAACTTTACAAATTTACAACATGAGTCCTTTAACTTTTAAAACAAAAACCTAAACTATACTACTTTATATACATCCGGATCCATTGTCATATCATAAATCCAATCCAACACAAATAAAACCATCCAGCCCAATCCCAAGCCCATCTCCCATAAACCTTACCCAAGTCCACCAACCTAATACCCATGACCCGACCACCCCTTTTATCACTTACCCGGTCAAACCCACCAGTCAAAGAACATTAAATAAATTAAAAGGGCGCGGGTAAAACCCCAAAATCACTGTTCCCCATTCTTCTCTCCCTTTTACCTTCACCCCAGCTCAAATTACCTGTACACTTAAGGCTTCTAGAATGATGTGACATCCAAGTAGGCCAAGCTGGACAAATAGAGCAATTTCATTGGCTGAGACACTTCATCTGTATAATCCAATGGCCAAGAGTAAAGATTGATTATCAAGGATCTGATCAAGAGTTGTGATTGGAGATTCATGAAGCTTCCCAAACCCTAGAAGTCCCTCGTCAGGTCTATAAATAGCCTCCTTCCATACAGAAGAAATCATCTAGTGTAGTCTTAGTGTAGAGTAGTGTAGTATAGCTTTAGGGTAGCTTTTAGCTTATGCTTATTGTAATTCTCATTTCATTCTTGTTTTACTCTTAAAAGCTTTGTAATCTCTTAATTTTAATAAAATCAAGTTTCACTTAAATTACTTGTCAAATTTACTTTCAATGCTATTTTAATGTTTTCTGTGGTTAATAATCTTAGTTAAGCTCTTATTACTTTTTTTATTTTGCTTATGTAAAGCTTCTGATAGCTTTTGTGAGCTTATAATTGTTCATTTCTGTTTTAATTTCAAATAATAAAAAAAAAGTCAAAGCAAAAGTCAAATAAGCTATAATATGGATGATAAGCCAGAAATGGATGGGCTTATGTGTTCACCAGCTTGTCTTTGACAAGCTGGAGCTTGTAGAATGATGTATTAGTCCTGTTTTAAGCAAGGGTTTAAAGTAAGTTCTCATTTAAAGTCAATTTTAGCTTAATTTTAGCTTATTGCTTGTTTATATGCTTATTTACTTGTTGAATAGCTTATTTCTGCTTATAATTACTTGTTTGTGCTTTCTAGTTAATTATACATAGCTTGTAGTTATTTGTTCAAGTTTTAACTCAAAATCATAAAAAAACCATAAATATTGTTTATCTGTTTTAGCTTATTCCAGTGCTTATTTTTAGTTAAATTATGCTTAAAATGCTAAATATAGCTTAGAGATTATCTATCTTTCATATTTTACCTTGTTTTGGTCTTAACCTATCAATAATCACAAAACAGTCCATGCAAAGGGGTGTTTGGCATTAGATTTTGTTTAGTGTTTAAGTAACTTTGGGACATTAAGCCAGATTGTTTAAGCTCTCTTTGAGTCAAATTAGTTGTTTAAGATTCATTTTTAGTGTTTCCAGAAAGCTTCAAAGCTCTTTTATTAGTTTTCCCAAATTCAAGTTTTAAAACAGTTTTTACTAAGCTTATTTTGATTAACTTGTTTAAAAGCCTTATTTAGTATTGTTTTTTGTGTCTAATTATCATAGGAGTGCATGTTTCAACTTTTTTCTGAGTATCTATAGAGCTGAGTGATGCGCGGGATTGCGACCACGCACTAGGGTTTTACTTCTCAAGTGATCTTGAGAAGCTTGCAATCCCCACCAGGCAGTGTACCTGACCAATGTAGTATAGTGTAGTGGCAAGTACCGGGGGATTGATCGTTCTCTACGAGAATAGTGTCGTTAGGATTGAAAAGCTACTCTAATAGGTCTAAGGGTGAGGGAAGATTCTTTTTGTATTTTGTTATTTTTAGGAAAGCAAGTAAAAATAACAAGAAAGTAAATGTTTGTGAAAACTATATGGAGAGAAGTGTGTTTACTTAGATTTCCTTACTCCCTAACTATCATTTACCGATTGATTAGTGTGTATTAATTACGTGGATGACGGATTGTATTCCTTAATACCATTCGTTGGGGTGTGTATGGACTTCCCCTAACTCTATGAGCTCCTACTTCACTCCTATGTCGAGTCGCCTAAGAAGCTCCTAACATGGGATCACTAGAATTCGCTCATGCATTAAATACAATCAAATAACCTTAGTACACCTTGGTTCATGTTTCTTAAGACATTCAAGCATGTTACCAACCGGAAGTATGCCAGTTTTCTTAAGCCTAACATCGATAATCACCCATCCAATACAATTAATAACACACCATTCAATCAATAATCAATAGTTAGGTTTCATTAGATCTAAGCAAACACAAAGAAAACCTAGCCTAACATGTTAAACAAAAGACAAGAACAAGATAGAATCAAACAACACATAGACATATTGAATGATTAATTGATTACTTATCTTCAATGTAA
>LBNU01001703.1:162281-184791 GCA_014162995.1 Artemisia annua | reverse complement strand
TCATAAAATATTGCTAGGGACTAGTAATAGTTTAGTGTGGGGGATTGATGAGTGCTCAAACACTCATCATTTTTGGTCAAATCTGAAATGCAAAACACGTGAAAATACTCAAAAACGCATCAAAATGCAGAAAATATCCAAGGATCGTGTTTTATATGTCTCAAATGCAAAATGTTTAAAAACAAATGAAAAATGAGCAAAGTTTGCAGATTTGGCAGTTTTAGTCCCCCAACTTTCAAAGATTGGCAAAAATAGTCCCTGGAGTTTAAAAATGTGGAGTTTTGTTATTCAAGGTCCTTGAAATGTTTTAGGTTGTCAAAATTGGTCCTTGAGTGAATTTTTGGGCAAATGGCAGAAAAGGTCCCTGAACTTTGAGAAATTGTCAAAAATGGTCCTTGGATAATTTAAAAATGGAAAATGGCAATTTTGGTCCTTGTTCTATTGGATTTTGGCAAGATTGGTCCTCATGAGCACTTTGGAAAAATTACATATTCAGTCCCTCATGTTTGGTAAAAATACAAAATTGGTCCTTGTATTATTACTAAAACCAAACGGACCCTTTTGTTACTTACAACCCAACAACAAACCAAACCCCATTTTACAAATCCAACCCATCCCATAAATAAACCCACAAGCCCAATACCATAAACCTGGCCCAATCCCAAAAACTAATCCCCCCCGTTTTATTTTAAACCTGGTCAAACCATGGTTTGACCCTTCCCTAACCCCCCAACAAAACCCCCATTTCCAGGGTACTTTACCACCTCCCCCATCTCCTCCACATGGTCTCCCCACCTCCATAGCCACCTAAATGTCTCACCAACCACTCCTAAACATTAAATGTCACACCTAATCCACTCAAACTGTCACAAACGTTTATATAAAGTTTTGGCGCCAAAATCAGTTGAAGGGTGGAGATTGNCTTCTTGTTAAATGTTGAACCATTTGATCCCAAATCCTTCATGTTGGTTTGATACTTGGTAACTTAGCATAATTTAACATCTTTTAGGCTTAACATAACATATTCAGTTGGTAAATGTGAATCAAAGTTCATCAAAGTCAAAGTTTCAAGCTTTCATAAAAAGTCAAAAATTCTTAGAAAAAGTTTTTGAATAAACTTTAAGATTTCATGTAGAGCTTAATATTAGGAATTGAGTTTTGAGCTTTTGGATTATTAATATTTGGTTGCTTGTCTAGTTGTAGTATTTTTCATGATTTTTGGTTGGACCTCTAAACTGCTTTTTGGTGCTTATTTTTGAGCCTATTTTCTGTAAGGTTGCCCTGCACACAGTTTTTAGCTATTTTCATAAGCTCATAAAAAGCTCACCTTTGAACATTAGCTTGTGTAATTTGTGTTTTTAGAAAGCTTATATACCATTTTCATTGGACCTGGTTTCATTTTGTCATTTACAACTTATTTGATAAGCCAAAGAGCTCCTTGTATTTTGTCCCAACTCTGTGTGTACACTGAATCATCAGTATACATAAGCAGTTTGATAAGCTCTTTTTGAGCTTCTCAGTGGGTCCCACAGTGATTTTTTGGGTTCTTTGAGATGCCCATACACCCTTCTTGTTGGTTCCAGTCCCAATTTGGCTTTTAGCTTACTGGATAAGCTTGAATCAAGCCTGCATTTTGCTCACAAGGGCATGTTTGGTCTGTGGTTTTGGAATTAGCTTATTTACTTGTTTTGGCTTATTCTGAGTTCTGATTTGCTTAATCTAGCCTCTATCTAGTGTATCTCACTTGTTTGAACCTTAATTCACCCTTGTACCTCAGCTTAGGGCTTATTTCAAAGCTTTTAGCTTTGACAGTTGACCAAAGTCAACTGTCAAGCCTTTAAGCACTTAAAGTGCTTATTCTTGAGCACTAGCTGTTTTCCGTTTACAAAAAGCTTTTCATTTTTAGTATAAAATAGTTTTCTAAAAAGAAAATCACAAAAATCATCATTTTTAAATTAAGTGATAGCTTCTATTAATAGAATTTACCTTTTTAATTTATTTTCTATTTTTTTTATTAAATACTTAGTAGTTTTCATATTTTTCCTAGGTTCCTGGTATTAAATAGTTTTTGTATAAAAATTTTCATAATTTTATCTTTTAATTTGGTAATTTTAGTAATTAAAAGTAGTTTAATTAGTTTTAATTGAAAAATCAAAAATAAAATCATTTAGTGTTTAATTTTAATCTCTAGCATCTTTTTATATTTTTCTAGCTTTCATTAATTATATAGTATTTTTAAAAAATAGTTTCTTAATTGTTACTGTTCATTTGCTCTTTTTCTTAATTAATTTAGTTTAATTAGCTTTTAATTGGTAATTAAGTAAACTAAATCTAGAATAGTTTATTTATAAAGTTTAGGAGTTTTTTTATAATTTTTTAAGACTTCTGTAATTGTTAAGTAGTTTTAGAAAAAGTTTGGTAATTTTCTAAATTAGTTTAGTATTTATTTTAATTTAAATTAGTATAATTAGTAATTAGTAATTAATTAATATTAAATAATTAAAAAGTAAAAAAAAAAATATTTTTCATTTTCTTAAAATTTTCTTTTGTCATTAGGATTGTAAAAATATGTTTTTCATCACCTAGCTGTTTTTAGATTTCCATTTTCACTTTTATTTTCGTACGTAGACGTTTAATTAAACGTAAACGTACATTTTTAGATCTGTAACGTTTCCAGATTTCTAGTAATCGTTTGTAGTGTTTGTTTATCAATTTCATTCATAATTTTGTAGTTTAATTCCAATCAATCTTTTTCATCAATCATCGTTTCATAAATCACTTGATCTCAAAATCGTTTTCAACACCATTTCACGCTTCGTCGGGACATAACGACCCGGGAAGAACTCCTATACTCTCCTTGGTGTATTGTGCCTTATCTAGTTTGACTTTTGTTGACCAAATCCTTGGTTGACTTTAGTTGACTATTTAGGGCCAATCACAAGGAAACTGCCAAGCAAGAACAAAGAAGAAGTACGGGTATTACCATTAATGAACCAAGTGGTGTTATTCGTGATGAAGAAGCAGAAGATGAAAAGGAAACTGCCAAGCAAGAACAAAGAAGAAGTACGGGTATTACCATTAATGAACCAAGTGGTGTTATTCGTGATGAAGAAGAAGAAGATGAACCATCTGCAGTGCCACTGGTTGACAAACGAAAACTCAAGAGTATCGTTGTCGATACCAGGGCTGAAAAGAAGCAGGAAGAGAAAGAACTCAGGGCAGCTGCACTACTAAGTCTCCAACATCCACAACCTCATCAAACACCGATTATTCTTCAAGGACATGAGGCTGGCTCTAGTAGCACTGTAGTTCCTCAGACCAAAACTGAACGACGTGACCCTGAAGGGAACATCATCATAGAAGAAGCTATAGAGGAAGATGCTGAGCAAGAGCAGACTGAGTACATCACACCTGAATTCGTTGCTCAAGTTCAGAGAGATGAGGAAATCAAGAGGAAAGCTAAAGAGGAGACAGATAGATTGCTTCGTGGACTCGATCAAGACGAAGAATTATTTGACACTGATCAACTCATCAACACTCCTCCGCACTCATCTTCACAGAATCCCCTGATTCCATCAGGCACACCTCCTAGGGATCCCTCACCTCCTCCATCAGAACCAGAGCATGAATCATCTTTATCATCATCATCACATCACTCTTCACCACCACCAACAAAGAAAACATCCAAACGCAAATAAATCAAGAAACGGAAGGGAGGCAAAGCATCTTTGACAGTATCAAAACGGATCAAGAAAGCTTTTGATTTGGCAAGGAAGAAAAGGAAGGAGACACAACATCAAGCTGGAGACCTTAATGACCAAGTCCAACTGCTCTCCAAACAAGTCAAAACTTTGACTTCACAAGTCAAAGATCTCCAGGAAGCAAATGCACTTGTCGATAAGCTTATGTATGCCGACATGGGTGGATGATCAAGGAATACACCACCGAATATCCTCATGACAATCTTGCTGCAATTGCTACACCAGCTGTGTCTGAACTTATAGAGCCGATTCGTACAAAGCTGAACTCCAGGATCAAGCACAGCATCGAGCGTATGCTTGAGTCTACTCCTTTCTACCTTCGCACCGACAGGGCTCGTCCATCTCCAGATGAACTCTCAACTGAACAACTTCAAGCCCTGTTAGCTGCAAANACTTATAGAGCCGATTCGTACAAAGCTGAACTCCAGGATCAAGCACAGCATCGAGCGTATGCTTGAGTCTACTCCTTTCTACCTTCGCACCGACAGGGCTCGTCCATCTCCAGATGAACTCTCAACTGAACAACTTCAAGCCCTGTTAGCTGCAAAACTAAGGAATAAGGAGGACAAAACTCCTG
Organism: Artemisia annua; assembly: GCA_014162995.1. NCBI lineage: Eukaryota > Viridiplantae > Streptophyta > Magnoliopsida > Asterales > Asteraceae > Artemisia > Artemisia annua. The sequence continues at coordinate 180,453 of LBNU01001703.1, read as the reverse complement.
AAGAGTCAACAATGTTCGAGGCACTTCAAACTATTGCCTCGAAAGAATCATGCAAGGAAGCAGCTGGCAAACACAAACGACCAAGGAAAGATGATGATCCTAATTCTGATCCTAAAAGCAAGAAGTCAAAGAAATCAAAAGGACCATCTTCATCACAACAGCCGCACAAGACTTCCAAGGCCCCTCCTTCCAAACAACAAGCTCCAACATCCGGCTCCGGTCCGACACAATCAGAAGAACAAGTTATGTTCAACCAGCTGATACTCAGGAAGAACCAGAATCAGCAATTCCCGAATCAGAAATTCCTGAATTTCAAGCTGGTCCATCATCTACAACAAAGACTAAAGAGAAGAAGCAGTCATCAAAGTCAAAGAAAAAGAAGAAAAAGACCACTCACTTCTCATGGCTATATGTAGACGAAGCTCCAAATTCTGAATGGTTGACCGAGATGGTCAAAGCACAACCATCACTTGAGACCGAAGAACCAATGCCTGGAAATACTTTGCAGATGACTCAGAGTATTATGTCGGGTCTTCAAGTTGAACGGTTGTCAAAAGCAGAACTGAGAAGGATCAACCGTGAAGCTATGGACTTTCTAAAGAAAAGGTCAGGGAATAAAGTCGAACTTGATTACCATATGGAGAACATAGCCTGCGCATTATCCGGCTCGTTCGACTGGCTCAACCCTGAATCAAATGTCGACATAGAAAAGAAGACACCTTACTTCACAGATTGGACAAAGCCGTTGCCTCTACTAGGCTTTCCAGATAGACCCAAGATCCCTTACACACGCTTCTTCAACAACGACTTCCGATATCTCCAACACGCTCACAAAACATCAAAGGAACGATATGCATCTTCACTGACGCTTTCAATTCCAGCAGCCCGATACGAATTACCTGACATTGAAGAGTCCACACCAATTTACTGCAAATCAGTTGTCACATACAACAGAGAAGCTCTTCTTGGTATTCAACACTGGCCGGAAAAACGAAAGCTTGGCTATACCCACAGACTACATCTCAAGTCCAGTGAAAATGTGAAGCAACCGATTCGTATCTTTGCCATAATGGAGATCGTGGAAGATAGAAGATTCAACTACACTATCATGAAGGAAATCATCGTCAAGAGACTGGACGAGAAGAAGTACAAGTTTTGTGAAGCAGATTTCCCTGATTTGAACCTGAATGACATTGAAGACATGTATTTGGAGAAGGTTCAAGGAAAAATGCTTAACTTCCCAAGGGAAACACAATACAACTTCATCGTCTCTCTCCTGCTCTACATCAGACGGGTTATAGTTCAAGAAAGGGTGGAAGATCTTCAACTGGGCGTGGAAAGTTATCAGAACACCATCAACCTCACCAAACCACAGCTTATATTTCCAGGAATTCTAGAGTTATCACAGTATACTCTCGTGCAACAACCATCGTTTGGAATCATCTACCTCAACAAGAAGAATCAACTTCGTCTTATGCGGTTCGATGAAATTCCGAAGTTTTGTGACGAGACACTTAAAGAGTTCGTGATGGATTGGCAGAAAGGTTAGATGATGAGAAGAAGAGGTTGAAAGAAGGTCGAGAAACAAGGTGGAAAGCTAATGGACGCAGAATGATACGCAACTTTGTCCATACCATTGAAGAGAGGTTGTACCGTCGTCAACAGATCAGAAGGTTGGAAAGCTACATTGGTGTTCGTCCTTCATTTCCGGTCTTGACATTTAGACGACCAGATCCACAGTTCACAGACTTTGATGCATAGCCGAATGATGAACATCAGCTTACATTCTTCCGATACCAAAACTTCAATATTTTCATTTATTTGAATTGATTTGTAATTATTAAGGCTTGTGCACACATAACAGTGTACAACCCGCACTTTGTACTTAAAGGACCCTATGGTACGCATCAGTGCCACAATCCTAATATAAGGAGCGAAAGCTTCTTACTTTTGAGTAGAATATATCAAACCTTTCAGTATTTCTTCAATTCTGCTCAAAAGACAAGTATTACACCTCAATAAGTAATCACTTGTTGAGGAGGAGTACTTGATTTCAAACATCGTTCTTAAATCTTAAAGTCTTGTTGATTTCTCCTCATAAAACTCAAAAAGGCATATTTTAATCAAAACTTTTACAAAAACAACATTTGATATGCTATTTTTGAGGGGGAGAAGAAGAAAAGTGGTTAAAATATGATGTCAAAAGTCTTATCTTGTGCGAGCTCAACTCAGAATTGACCCACGAATTGACGAAACAACAAAAGTTAGTATTCGAAAGGATTTATCCGAGTAGAAAGTACCGTTTCGAGAAACTCTTTCTAGACGTTTACTTTGACGGGTCTAACTTCCTTTTAGGAATGTTAACAACTTCAAGTTAGTTATTAGGGCTAGTTATCACCTAAAAACTGATAATGCATCCCTTTAACTAAGCAACGTAAACGTGTCCCTCGGGTATATGTCTATTAAGAGTGGATCAATTCAAAAGTGCCAACTCTTCCCGCATATGCAAATTTCTGAAAACATTCATAAGCATATGTGGAGGGGGAGTCTTTCATAAGAAATCCAAAACCTCAAAGTGTTAACAAAAAGTTTTATACTCATAAACACTTTGAGAGATTTTCAATGATTTGGTTCAAAGGCATCAATAGGATAGTCATGGAGTTACAAGGTGACTAAGGATAGGAAAAACCGTCCTATGATCCGCCTAAACCGGAGGGATCTACCCAAGGACATCACCAATAGTTAGAAATTAGAAGTCCTTAGGTATGATATAACAAAAGGAGAAAAGAATGAAAGGAGAAAGAAGGGGTTGAAGAATTAAAAAGAAAATGAATGAAAAGGGTGAAAAGAAATAGCCCTCCATTTTATCAACCTTAGGTCAGACACCGGGTTCAATTCATATGCTACTGGTCGTTGCTAAGGCGACACCGGTATTGAAGATAAAAGACGTCATGGACCCAGTGACGCAATGCACCTAAACCTTCTTAGCCACTCAGGCATCTCTCAAAAGATGTTTGTTTCATTCTCACGGGGAACCAGTGTAATCTATCGATCGTCTATTAGAGATGGTTGATATTGAAACAGGAGGCCCTCTGCTCCATGCCTCCGCATAGGAAACCAAATGTGCACTTATCGAGTCTAGAGCCACGAGATAACATAAAAGATCTCTTAGGAACACAAAAATCTTCTACACTAAGTGTCTTGCATCATTGGACACTAAGTGTAAATTATCGAGTCCTTCGCAGATCTTAGCAATCTGCCTTGAACGTTTATGAGGGATTTACTTATGTATTTCTCGAATGATTGAACGGAAATCCTGCCAGGGTCAACATCAAACAGCCCTGACAGCAGGTCACTTCGGTGATTCCTTGTGGATTACGCTTAGTGTTTTCGATGGTTTCAAACGGTCTACAGTCGTGGGGTGATCTCCAGCGACTCACCTAATCGTGGGTGTACGTATGTATGTCTGTGTAAGCCCTCTAGGGGGTATCCGATTAGGAACGGCCTTGGCAAGGATTAGAAGGAGTCTTCACACTATGCTGTCGACGAATTCTAACTCCAAACCTGTAAGTACCAGATGTATTATTGCTAACTGTTTCAATACAGGTACAACCACCATACTGAATACCAGCTTCCACATGCTCATACTTTCATCTCAACAACTATGAAAGCTCTCATGAAAGATCGAAGCAACACAAAAGTCAAAGATAGATTCCATGCCAAAAGAATCTACAAAGTAATTAAGACAAACGATCTAAAAGAAATGCACCGTCTAAAGAAGTATTCTACGTCAACACAAAGAATCTTCATGTTTGAAAAGAGAGCTTCACACGAATGAAAGTTTCAAACGTCGATAATGTATGAGCATGTCCGAAAGATGCAGATCCACTGGAGTCTAAGAGAGTGACGAATGGTAGACTACCAGATCATGTGATCACTATCTCATCAGCAACGATAAAGAACAAAGAACGATGAATCATCTCTACTAATCATTTTTGAAGACGTCAAAAACCATGAAAGTTAACAACTAAACTACAAAGACAAAGACGTCAAGCAACCTCAAATGACCGTGACAAACATCACTCCTTTATAACCGATCCTTAGGGGGAGATTGTTAGGACCTAAGTTTATCAACATTTAATCAAGTCTCGGTTATTTCAGTATTTGTAATAGGTTGCTAGAATATTTAACTTATCATGTAAACGTGTAAAGTCCATTACACATCCAATGGGCCTTAAGCCCACACGTTTAAGAAAGGAAGGAATAGGGAAGTGTTGCCCTAGCTCCTCTCCTATAAATAGGACACTCATGTAATCCTATTTCTTGTTGGTTATTTCATTTACATAAGGAAACTCTTGCACTTTTATTCTTCATATTTGATCTGATCAACCAAACTCTATTTCTCATCTTATTTCTATCAAATCAATACTTGTGTTTACAATATGGTGACCTAACAGGTTCCATTACAATGGAGGAACCATAACCCGATCAACAACTACTTAGCACTACACATCATAAGGACCAACATCCTACTACACCGATCTACACAACACATCTACGACACATAGAGAAGAGAGAACAACAAGAATCACTTCTGTGATCTTGTGGAGATGAAGAATCCTAGGAACTCACGTCTTGAGCGTGCAAGTTGTAACACCCCAACCCGGCATGGGTCCGAAGCGCTACAGTATGGTGACATATCAAAGCATACAAAGCATACAACGTAAGCGGAAGACTTAAAAAAAAAGGTTACAAGGGAAAAATCTAAAAGTACAAAGGGAATACTAAAACTATAAAAGAAGAGAAAATACAAACTAAACAAAGTCTAATCTAATCCAAGTCCAAAACTAGTCCAGATGTAATAGGCTTCTAATCATCGGGGTAATCCACTAACGCTCCTATGCACTCTTCACCCAAACCCAACTTCCAACCTAAAACCTGCCGCAGGAAAAGAAATGCGGCTGAGTTTAAAAAGCCCAGTGAACAGATATATAGCAAAACAAATAGTCGAAATGTATGTAAGTATAAGAGAACAAGAAATCATAAGCTTCTGCTGAAAGGAATATCATCTGTCAAATGCATAAGAGGTCAACGATCAACTGAACCAATATCATAAGTCAAAGAGAAGCAAAGCATCATAAGGATATCAACGTAAGCATAATCAAAAGTAATTAGAATCAAACGAATATAAATGATCAGATATATCTACTAGAGGCACTCGAATAGATATAAGAAGCCAAGGAACCACGAGCCGACCTACCAGAGACACTCGAATAGGTCTAAAGCACCTACATAATCCGTCAAATCATAATTGCACAAGGAGCTGCAGATTCCATTGTACCAGAAGTGAAAGGGGTACAAGGCACATACAGCCAGTCACTACCTAATCATAACAAACAAAGCCTAGGATGCATCCATACACTCCCTGAATCAAACAAAATACATATGCCAGCTCATGACTGGTCACATATATAACTAATTGGCCAGTGTACACATATATATCAAACAAAAGGGAATGCCAGGGATCAATCACACCTCCCCAGAAAGTGTCATGCCAGTAGTGCCATCACTGACACGCCCATGGTACCTCCATGGATAGTTTGCAAGCTCGGGCATAAGAACAGAATCATATCAACAAAGCATATCCATATCAAATGAATCATATCATAATCAAACAAAATCTCAACCATGAGATAGTAATCAGGTAACCGAACAAAATAGATAGCAATCGAATCATATCAAAGAGGATCAACCAAAAGCTCATATCAAAGGATCACACAAAAGGAACATAGCAATGGCAAAGGATCACAGTAACATAGATTGAAGGGAATCTCTACTGAATAGAGACAGAATATCTGTACCTTAAACCGCAAGTACATACATATCAGAAAACATAAAGATCAGAAGCAACTCCTTCTTCAGCGAATCTACACGAATTAATGATCGAGTATTACTTATAAGCTCGTTTTAAGTCAGATTACTCATTTTAGGTTCCTTTCCATTTTTAGTAACTTGCCAAATATAGTAGGTTTCCACTTTAAGTAACTTAGTCATTTTAAGTAACTTTCTACTTTTAACAGGTTTCCCGAATTAGTAAGTTTCTATTTTTAAGAAAGTTAATAAATTAGGATTACCATTGATAATAAATAGACTTAAAGGTTTAATATGATTAATATAATAGTTTAAGGTTAAATATGACAACTTATAATAGTTTAGGGTAAAAGTGTCTAAATAGCAAAGTTTAGGGTTAATTATGTAATTGTATCATTATATGTCATATTTCATGCATGCAAAAATTCAACCTCGTCCATATATAGACCAACTCGACATGACACGGCCTGATACGTACCCCTTTTATTTATTTAAAATCGAATTCCAAAAACTTTATTCGAACCTCTTTTATTTTAAAAATCATTTACCAGCCTTGTGTTAATTTCTAATCTAAAAACATGTGATGACATCTCTTTGTGATATAAAACCAAGTCGCGACTTAATAATCAAATAGCAACACCACTATAAATCTTTTATTACCATGTTGAATCCAAACAAGTAACCTGCATGCATCTCTTATTTTCTAGCTCGAATTAAGATTAATTTTAGAACATGTTATGGATCGAATGTGAAGATAGACCAAAACAGAAATGTATGAGTCAAAGTATATAAACATGGTTCGAATAGCATGGTTTCCCAAAATCATTATTTCATGCGAAGGTTTATATGAACGAGTTATCATCTCATGTGCCAAAGTTTATTATTCAACTATCAGTTTCATGTGACCTTCTATTCGTATACATACATATATATATTAGCCAATTCATTTTACTTATTCATGAACATATTATACTTATATCATGGATTGAAAACGAAAGGAAAGGAACAAGGATTGAGATGATACGAATACCCCTTTGTGCGAATCGAACGGAAGAGGACAAAGATTCAAAACCAGAACCGAACCCAAGCAACCAAGACTCTCATCGACTTCAACACCACCACGCTCTTTCGAACTAAATAATCTACGATCAAAACACCCTCTCGAACCACGATCAACACACCACCTGTCCTATGCTTCGTACCACCTTTTCTTGTGATCGAGTTGAAGAAAATAAAACTATGCCGCCACCTTGTAATCTAGGGTTTAGTGTGTGAGACATTAAAGTGGTATGCGATTTTATATGTAGCAGAAGTGGGTGAGAAAAAAAATAAATAAAATAAGAGAGAGTGTTTAATTTAGGCTGAATGTAGCATAGGGTTTAGCCCACAATTTAAGGAATGACCGATTCTTTAGTTTTTATTTTGAATTGAATGTGTCAATAAAACGGTTGTCGTGTATGTTTGGAAGGGAAAAGGTAATACCGTGTTTGTTGTTTAGGCAAGATATCACATGAATATCCTCTCAAGGAATGAAATATCATAATTGGTTCTTATCTTCCAAAAACGTGTCAAGTATATATATATAGATCGGATTTCACAATTAAAAGAAAACGTGTGTTCAAAATGTTTTAAAGATTTCGGATCAAAATCAAGAAAAGGAAAACTTGTGAAAGGGTATGATCAAGAGTGTATGTCGTTTATACTAATTAGGATTTTTATTTATTATTAGTTTTTTTGTATTTTATTTTCTTAACATATGGTATTCATATCACTTAATTATTTATTTAACTTAGGGTATAGTCAAAACACTAAAAAAAATGTTAACGAAATTCTTAGGGCGTTATACAAGTCATCTTAAGGTCGTGATATCGCCTTTAAGAGAAGCCTAGAGAATCATTAATGTTGATGCAAATAATTTCCTAAAAACATTATTTATGTCTTTCGATAACTCTACGTTTTGATGATAACAAAATGTGAAAACACTTTACGTCAAAATTAACGTAAACAAGTTTTTAGCCGAAATATCCCGTTTCTACGTAAATCACTCTAGGTAAGTATAACCAAATTTACAACTTGACAAATGATCAAAGAAGTGAATTTGTGTTTCAAACTTCACATTTTTAATGTGACAAAATATTTTTTTAAAAATACATTTTACAAATTATTTTTGAATTATAAAGAAATATTTTAATTGAAAAAAATAAGTTTAAAAATCATAACAGCTATTCCCCCCCCCCCCCCAAATCAGCTCTAAACTTCCCCAAATAAACTTTCACCACTAAAAACAAAAACTGGAGCGTCCTTTGTCTGGCACGGTACCACTAAATTTAGTGGTACCATCCCACTGTAACGGGCAAATTTTCTCTGCCTATAAATACTAGTCCATTTCACAGTTTTTGGGCATCCTTTTTCACACAAAACTTTCTGAGTTTAATTCTCCATTCACACTTACATTTCATTGATCATTAGTTAGTTTTCTTTTGTTTAAAGTGTGATCTTTCATCAAATCAAAGATCACCTTCATTCCTCTATTACTCAAGAGAAGAAAACAAAGTATCAAGAAGATAGTAGGTGTTAGAGTCTTTGTGTAGTGCACTTGCATTACTTGTAGTTTACTTGTTGTATCTTGATATACATCAAGTGTCATAGTCTTGTTTAGTCATCTTGTGTGAATCATTATGATCTTGTTGAGATCTTAGAGATCTCTTGTAACTTGTGATGCGCGGGATTGCGACCACGCACTAGGGTTTTACCTCTCAAGGGATCTTAAGAAGCTTGCAATCCCCACCAGGCAGTGTACCTGGCCGATGTAGTATAGTGAAGTGGCAAGTACCGGGGGATTGATCGTTCTATCGGGGAATAGTGTCGTTAGGCTTGAAAAGCTACTCTAATTAGGTCTAAGGGTTGAGGGATGATTCTTTTTGTATTCTTATAATTTTTTAGAAAGCAAGTAAAAATCTCGGGTTATAGAGGAGTGGGTGGAATTAGTTGCTAATCAACTAACCCAATTACTATTTATGCAAATAAAATAAAAATAACAAGAAAATTAAATTGGTTGTGAAACTTATATGGGAGAAATATGTGTTTACTTAGATTTCCTTACTCCCTGGCTATCTTTTATATGTTAATTGGTTTGTTGTAATTACGTGGATGACGGGTTGTATTCCTTTAAACCATTCGTAGGGCTGTGTACGATCTTCCCTAACTCTATAAGCTCCTACTTCACTCCTAAGTCGAGCCGACTAAAAGCTCCTAACATGGGATCATTAGAATTCGCTCATGCATTAAATACAACCAAATAATCGTAGTACACATCCGATTCATGTTTCTTAAGACGTTCAAGCAAGTTACCATATAGGAGGTTAGCCAGTTTTCTTAAGCCTAACATCGACTTCACCCACCCACAATAATCACAAGCAAACCAACAACATATAATCAATAGCTAGGTTTCATTAGATCTAAGCAAACACAATAAAGACCTAGCCTAGCATGTTAATTGAAAGACAAGCATAAGATATAATCACACAATACATAGACATATTGAATGATTTGGAAGAGACTTATCTTCAATTAAGCATCCAAGTTTCAAGGGTGGAAAACCCTTGAAATTACAGTAGAAAAACGAGCTAGGGTTTTGTTCCCAAAAGTTGCACACAATGAATGAAAATTAGAAAACTATATATAGATTCTACATTGTGATGGCGTTAGCTTATAGGGTCTGACGCCGTCATCTCGCCGCCAAAATAAAATTCGGATTGCTCAGATCCACTCTTGACGCCGTCCCCTTGTAATTCCTTCTGGGCCGTCTCCCTTTACCACATAACGTGACGGCCTAGGGCTTTCAACACATGATGCCGTCACGTGTTAATTCCTCAAAACTTTTTGGGGCATCTAGTGTAAAATTCATCCTTCATGTTGTCAAAGCGTGACGCCGTCATACGATAGAACATGACGGCGTCAGGTACTGTTTTCAGCATAATTTGAGACTTTGTCATTTTCTTCACATTTATGCTCCAAAAACGTCCAAAATGCTTCCTTTTCCAGAATTCCACTTCAAAGTACCTAAAATGACAAAAGGAACGATTTAAGGCAATAATTGATTAAATAATTACGGATTAGGGCTTAAATGACCTCCTAAAAGCGTAACACTTTTCGCCTCATCAAATACCCTTACACTTGAGATTTGCTTGTCCTCAAGCAAATGCGCTTTTATTCCAATCAAAATATGAGCTAGGGGTCATTTAACACTAATATAAAAGTAATTACAACAAATAGTTATTCCACCCTAGTCATAACAAGCACGGAAATCATACACTAGCACCTCACAAATAGTGTTTGGATACTCTCATCTCTCGGGTGTTATAAACCTATATAACTAAATGGAAATGGAAGAAATATCACTCACTACCTGTCATAGCAAATAGATTACCATAGGCTTGAGAAAGGATCAAAAATCTCCTCCACTAAGCGTAAGCACCTAAGATAAACTATCAAAGAGGGCTTTGCAAAGGGTTATAATGTTAGGTGTAGGGATATGATAAACACGGTTTGGTTGGAATAAAGGGTATTTTTAGTGGTGGCGAGTTAATTATCTTGATCAAATACATGCACAAAGTGGCGTTGCTAAGCCAAGACTCGACTCGACTTAAGCTAAAAAGAAAATAACATAAACATAAATAAAGATAAAAATGAAACGGGATGGTAGTCCGTATGTTTTTTCTACTTTTCTTTTTCCATTTTTTTTTTCATGCACTCTTGCCCTACCATCCAAAATAATACATCATAGGGGCCTCAGTTCTCCCCTTACACTTGCACTTTTACATACTTTACAATAAACTATTCTAATGACTCGAATTAAGATAATTGAAAAACTTTGAGTACTTTAAAATATTAACGCACGTATGGGGGTAATAATTATTTCTTCCCCATTACTCCATTACATTAGTACTTTACCCATGAGTCCCAATCGTCCCAAAACAATATGTACAAGGATATGACTCGACTTAGCAACCATGTAATCAATTAGACAATTAACTAAGAGTTTAAACAAATGTTGTCACAATAATGCACTAAAGATGAGTGCATACAAGGTAGGCTAAGGCGATTTGGGTGTACACTTGGGGTGGATTGTAAACAAATTCTTCCTTTAAGTAAGATGCTTAAAGTTAGAAACGAAAAGATAGGCTCGGAGGGGTGTACTAGGGGTATCGTTTACTAAAAATGAGTACAACGCTAAGGGTGTTGGAGAATTACTTGACTAATGAAGTCAATGTAATTATAATACGGGTGTAAAACATGGGTTATCCTAATGCCTCTTATCATGTAGTAAATCTAACTACACGAATGTAGTCTCACTTGTGGATTTGGGATGGTCCTAACACAAGTTCTAGAATCTATAGGCTACCGGTACACACACAAGCATCAACAATGAATGCTTTTCCTAACAATTCTAGGGGCGAACCTCACATATTTGGGGAAAATTTTTGAGTGGTACGGTTTCTGTGCTCGTCATACAATTCCTTATCCATGAGACGCTTATTATACCTAAAGTTTCACTCCTAAATTTTGTAAAAAATTTTAAATTTGCACTAAAATTGCCCTTACAAATATTTCTCTAAGTTTTATTACACATCTACAATTGAACAGAACAAAAATAAAGCGTAATTGCATTTTCTAAGGTGTCTTCATTTACCCCCTTACGCTTAAACCGAACATTGTCCCCAATGTTCACATAAAAGATGTAAAAGTAGAAAAAGAAAGAATGAAACAAATACTCCCATGATTCTTGACGTGGATCGTGTGGTAATATGGTTAGAACTTCTTCCAAGATGATGTAAAAAGCTCCAAGCTCAAGGCAACTCCAAAAGCTTGATGTCATGAACTTGATTCCATGTTCACCTTCTTGTCCAAAATAACCTGTTAAACCTGAGAAAACAATCTAGGCAAACCTCGTGTAAAATCGGCGGCAAAATCTATATAAGGATATAATGCTTGTGGAATGAAAATTTTGTAGATTCCTGGAATTAAAGATGCAGTAATTTTTATAATCCGGCAGAAAAACTAAATTTTAAAAACATTTTCTGGAATCAAAGGCTGACGCCGTCAAGGTTTAAAGCCTGACACCGCCAGAATTGATCTGACAGAATTCTTATGTTTAGTTTCCGGAAAATTTCTGGAAAAACAATTGCCTTAGTTCCTGGAATCCTGCAAAACTTCATTATGATTCGATACAAGCATTTGACTCAAACAAATACTAATATGTATGTTCAATTTTTTATCGTTACAATTCATGTTCCAATTTGTTCTTATAAACAAATTTAGATTTCCCTTACACTTATCTTTTGCAAAATACCTTTATATGTAGTTAAGACGAAGTTAAAAACAAAATAAAGCATTTTCACAATTTTAATTTGAAACATGAATCAATAACAATAAAAATAAAACATACATACGGAAACAAATAAAATTCAAATAAACACACACAAAACAAATAAAGCTTGGGTTGCCTCCCAAGAAGCGCTTTTCTTTATTAACGAGTCTTGTAGCTAGACTCAAAGTCACTCTTACCTAGTGTCACTAATGCTCACGTATCCAAGTGTGAGCCACTTAATTGTTGCCTCATCTCTCTTACAGTCATCACTTAGCTCTAAACATCTGCGATAATACCTCTTATCCTTTTCATGAGGATATTTGAGCCCTTTTCTTATGTCCTTCTCACTTAACATATCTAGAGGGGGGAGCCTATTACATCCCTCAATAGAAAAATTCTTATACCTAGGGTGTGCACGGGGCATTTGATACACAAAATCTTCATCCCCGTCTGAAAAAGTAATTAACCCTTCCATGAGTTTTTCGTCTAAATTGGTTAACCTTTTGAAGAGTTTTCCAAACACAATTTGGGTTAAGTTACTATCAACGAACTCGCCTAGATTCTCCATAACCATAAAGTCAACTAAATAAACAAAGCTCCCAACAAACACGTGCAATGTTCTAATTCTAGCAACAATATTATCTCCTTGGTATTCTAACTCATTCGCCATGATTCTATTATATTCAGCACGTGAGATTATGCTCATGGGTAAGGACGAGTTAAGGTAAGTATTGAAGCTCCTAAATCCAATTTTACAAGGAAATTGCATATTAAACAAACTATCTTTCTAAATCCTTGTTCTGGGGTCAACATACTTGAGAGGGTTAGCTCCCTCTTCTCCCTTAGGATCATCTATCACTTCCCCATCCCCTAAGTCCTCATCGGAATCCGACGAATAACAAAAAGGGCCATTTTCATGGTCGGTGTCTTGGTCAGATTCGTCCATATCAGAATTGTTATTAAAATGATGATCGGGTGACAGATTTGGTGGGTTTTCATTTTCAGCAATAGGGGGCAGGTTGGGTAGTTGGAAGTTCCTACGACGGAAAACACGAATAACAAGGACTAAACGATCGATATTACCCATGAAGAAGTATTACGAACAAAAGCACAAAGAAAAAGATAGACTAAAGAAAACCTAGAAAAATAAAATAAAAATCTCACTAGAAAGGAGTCTAATGAGTAGACCTAAGTAAAAATAAAAATTTCAACCTAAGCAATAACTATTTCCCGGCAGCGGCGCCAAAAACTTTGATGCACGGGATTGCGACCATGCACTAGGGTTTTACCTCTCAAGGGATCTTGAGAAGCTTGCAATCCCCACCAGGCAGTGTACCTGACCGATGTAGTATAGTGAAGTGGCAAGTACCGGGGGATTGATCGTTCTCTCGGGGAATAGTGTCGTTAGGCTTGAAAAGCTACTCTAATTAGGTCTAAGGGTTGAGGGATGATTCTTTTTGTATTCTTATAATTTTTTAGAAAGCAAGTAAAAATCTCGGGTTATAGAGGAGTGGGCGGAATTAGTTGCTAATCAACTAACCCAATTACTACTTATGCAAATAAAATAAAAATAACAAGAAAATTAAATTGGTTGTGAAACTTATATCGGAGAAATATGTGTTTACTTAGATTTCCTTACTCCCTAGCTATCTTTTATATGTTAACTAGTTTGTTGTAATTACGTGGATGACGGGTTGTATTCCTTTAAACCATTCGTAGGGCCGTGTACGATCTTCCCTAACTCTATAAGCTCCTACTTCACTCCTATGTCGAGCCGACTAAAAGCTCCTAACATGGGATCATTAGAATTCGCTCATGCATTAAATACAACCAAATAATAGTAGTACACATCCGATTCATGTTTCTTAAGACGTTCAAGCAAGTTACAATATAGGAGGTTAGCCAGTTTTCTTAAGCCTAACATCGACTTCACCCACCCACCATAATCACAAGCAAACCAACAACATATAATCAATAGCTAGGTTTCATTAGATCTAAGCAAACACAATAAAGACCTAGCCTAGCATGTTAATTGAAAGACAAGCATAAGATATAATCACACAATACATAGACATATTGAATGATTTGGAAGAGACTTATCTTCAATTAAGCATCCAAGTTTCAAGGGTGGAAAACACTTGAAATTACAGTAGAAAAACGAGCTAGGGTTTTGTTCCCAAAAGTTGCACACAATGAATGAAAATTAGAAAACTATATATAGATTTTAAATTGTGATGGCGTCAGCTTATAGGGTCTGACGCCGTCATCTCGCCGCCAAAATAAAATTCGGATTGCTTAGATCCACTCTTGACGCCGTCCCCTTGTAATTCCTTCTGGGCCGTCTCTCTTTACCACATAACGTGACAGCCTAGGGCTTTCAACACGTGACGCCGTCACGTGTTAATTCCTCAAAACTTTCTGGGGCGTCTAGTGTAAAAATCATCCTTCATGTTGTCAAAGCGTGATACCGTCATACGATAGAACGTGACGCCGTCAGGTACTGTTTTCGGCATAATTTGAGACTTTGTCGTTTTCTTCACTTTTATGCTCCAAAAACGTCCAAAATGCTTCCTTTTCCAGAACTCCTCTTCAAAGTACCTAAAATGACAAAGGAACGATTTAAGGCAATATTTGATCAAATACTTACGGATTAGGGCTTAAATGACCCCCTAAAAGCGTAACACTTTTCTCCTCATCAACTTGTGTGTTAGTGTGTTGATTGATGAGGCGAAAAGTGTACCGTTTTTCGGGGGTCATTTAAGCCCTAAAAATCGTATTTATTTGATCAAATATCGCCCTAGATCGTTCCTTTTGTCATTCTAGGTAAAAAGAAGCATTTTGGACGTTTTCGAAGCATAAAAGTGAAGAATTCGACAAAGTGTCAAAATCTGCTGGAAAAGTACTCCAGACAGCGTCAAGATTCCACCTGACGGCGTCAAGCCTTGATAAGCAAGAACATATTAAAGAGGGACGTCGTCAAGAAGCCTATCAAGAAACCGTAACCACAACGAGGTGACGGCGTCAAGTCCATAGCGTGACGCCGTCAGATCTGTTTTTCTATATATATTCGCATAATTTTTAGTCATTCGTGTGGAACTTTTTAGAGAGAAACCCTAGACGATTTTTGCAGCTTTTTTAAGGGTTTTAAACCCTTGGATCTTCCATGTTATATTGAAGATAAGTAATCAATTAATCATTCAATATGTCTATGTGTTGTTTGATTCTATCTTGTTCTTGTCTTTTGTTTAACATGCTAGGCTAGATTTTCTTTGTGTTTGCTTAGATCTAATGAAACCTAACTATTAATTAATGATTGAATGGTGTGTTATTAATTGTATTGGATGGGTGATTAACGATGTTAGGCTTAAGAAAACTGGCAGACTTCCGGTTGGTAACATGCTTGAACGTCTTAAGAAACATGAACCAAGGTGTACTAAGGTTATTTTGATTGTATTTAATGCACGCGTGAATTCTAGTGATCCCATGTTAGGAGCTTCTTAGCCGGTTCGACATAGGAGTGAAGTAGGATCTCATAGAGTTAGGGGAAGTCCGTACACACCCCTACGACTGGTATTAAGGAATACAATCCGTCATCCACGCAATTAATACACACTAATCAATCGGTAAAAGATAGTTAGGGAGTAAAGAAATCTAAGTAAACACACTTCTCTCCATTATAGTTTTCACAACCATTTACTTTTTCGTTATTTTATTTTATTTGCATTAGTAGTAATTTGGGTTAGTTGACTAGCAACTAATTCCGCCCACTCTTCAAACCCGAGATTTTTACTTGCTTTCGTTAAAATATAAAAATACAAAAAGAATCTTCCCTCACCCCTAGACCTATTAGAGTAGCTTTTCAATCCTAACGACACTATTCTCGCAGAGAACGATCAATCCCCCGGTACTTGCCACTACACTATACTACATCGGTCAGGTACACTTCCTGGTGGGGATTGCAAGCTTCTCAAGATCCCTTGAGAGGTAAAACCCTAGTGCGTGGTCGCAATCCCGCGCGTCAAAGTTTTGGCGCCGCTGCCGGGGAATAGTTATTGTTTAGGTTGAATTTTTATTTTATTAGGTCTACTCACTAGATTCCTTTCTAGTGAGATTTTTATTTTATTTTTCTAGGTTTTCTTTAGTCTATCTTTTTCTTTGTGTGTTTGTTCGTAATTTCCATTAACTCTTCCGTTCACCATTATGGAGAACGCGAATCCACCATACTACCAACCACATAATTCACCCACTCCATATGACATTTTGATGTTTAAACAACATAAAGATGAACCTCTCTATGATGCATGGACTCGTTTTATTTACTCCAAAAATTCCCTCATCATAACTACGATTTATGGTCCCTAACTCAAATCTTTTACGATCGTGTCGACCGACATGCCCAAAGGGACATTTACTATTTTGCCGGCAGAGATCTTAGGGGATTAAGTGCTGAAGAAGCATGGGAAGCTATTGAGAACTGTGCCCAGTATTATTATATAGTAGACAACCCAACAAACATTAATACAAGTTAATTGACCACAAATTTCAATGATCAAGAAACAAGTTTGTTTGGGGATAAGGGTAGGGTTAAGCCACCTAGCTGCATGTCATGGTTAGGCCCTACCATAATACAAGATGAACACATAGGTGACATTGGTGTGATGGAGGATTTAGCCGAACATGAGCATATTGATCAAAAAGACCTAGGTTTTATGATCGATGATGACGAATGTCAAGAAACAGATGATGAATCTTTTGGGCAATTTGAATATAGCAGTCATGATCTTTATGATTCGGATATAGAAGTTAAGATGCCTAGAGAAGCACTTGAGATACTTGGGAAAATGTTAGGGTTAGGTTCTACTAAAACACATGATGAGAATATAGGTGATCTTGACACGAGGAGTGACGAGGTAAATAACCCAAGCCCACCAAGTACCCCACAAGTCCTACCATCATTGGAGGCACACACACCACCCGTGACTTACCCAGAAGAAGTAAAAGAGACTATAGGAACCCCAATAAAGGTAGAGACCTTGGACCAAACACAACTAGATGAAGTAGGTTTGAATACTTGTAGTCATAACCGTTCTTTTAGTTCTACAGAAGTTCCTAGTTTTGATGAACCGGAGCCTCAACCAAAACCGTTACCTAATCTTCCATCCTTGGATGAAAATTTAGGAATTGAAATAGGTCCCGATCCACCCATCAAACCATATAGTACGGGTAATTTTACGATGAAGGTAGTAGACTCTAAACCATGTGGAATGGAAGCCAATATAGGAGTGAACCATGACCTTACATACTTATATCACCCATTCATGATTGATCACAAGAAACATTATGGCACTACTACACAAAAGGTCATAGACACCTCTTAATAGAAACCGGTTTAAAAAAAACTAGTTTCTATAGTTAAAAAGTAGGGAGCATGAGGAGCATACAAACTAGTTTTTTCAAACAAACCGGTTTCTTTAATCCAAATCACATTAAAACTGGTTCTATTACAAGAAGCCAGTCTCTGCACAAAATCAAAGACACTGGTTGTTTTGATGATACTAGTCTCTACATTTTTCTATGATGGAAACCGGTTGTTTAAATAAAAATCGTATTTTTTTTTTTTTTTTTTTTAACTTTATAATGGCTCTTTTTCCTTGATCTATAAAACAGGACGCCATCAGTTTAAAATCAAAAATAAAAGCAAAAAGGTTTTAAAAATCATCATACAATACTAACGTAAATAAAGAAGACTTAATATGTTATTGTAGAATAAGTCAGCTTTTGATAATTGTTTGGTCTCTCAATATATACCGTTTATTATGTTAAGAAGCTAGTCTTAGTAAATATTTATAGTTCAACGCTTCTACCAACGGCAGAAGTTCTCAAATTTAACGGGATGTCCATGATCTAATCCCAAAAGTGACATTTTTTCTT
>LBNU01001703.1:123768-152386 GCA_014162995.1 Artemisia annua | reverse complement strand
AGGAAATAGACATGAAAAGGCAATAATTAAGCTAATGCTACAGTAACTATGCTAAAAGTGGGATTTTTGCTCACAATGGGATCCTGTGAGCTCCAAAACCAAGAACAAAGAACCAAAACCTGACCTAACACCTCCCTTGAGGTTCTAATACCATGCTAATCCAATATCCACCATGCTCCAACGCTTCATCTTCCTTTTTCTCTGATTTTTAATTTTCCAACTATTTTCTTGGTATTTTGAGATTTTGGAGCTAAAACTAGTTTTAATGCTTAAAAAGCTTGTAAAGACTTATAAACAACTTAAATGAACTCACAGAACCGTTAATCAACAACTTTTAACAACAAAAGAGCTAAATGAGATTTTAAGTGAAAATTGGCATAAACTGAAAATAGATTAACAAACTAAAATTGATGCTTGAATTAGGTTTAAAATACACTGAAAAGCTTAGAAATACAACTTGTAAGCTAAAAGATACACTGAAATTTGAAAATTAACTACAACAACATTACTACACTAAGCTACAACTAAAAAAACTAAAACTCCTCCNACTAAAACTAAAACTGCCTACTGCTTCTCTCCTTTTTTCTTGACTTATAAGGACCTATGTGGGTTTCAGAGTCTTTCCCACTTTGTTTTTGAGCCCTCAGATGTCTTGAAGTGATCCTGGCCCTTCAAAGGGATTTTGGCAGGAAAAGTCAATTTTGTCAGTTGGGGATATCTTGGAGCAATTCAAGGGTAATTACTGTTGTTTGGATGTTAATGGAGGCTGGGGGAACAAGGGATGGGGGTGGTGACAGGTTTGGTGAAGGAGTTGGTTATGGTAGAGGTCAAGTGGGAAAGAGGTGAAGGAGGGAGTATTATTAAACGGGGTGTGATTGTATTATTTAAAAGGGTATTGGGCTGGGAAGTGTTGGGCCTGTGGGAGTGGATTAGGTGGACTGGTTAGTAACATGGGGTGGGACAAATGGGTTAAATAAATAAAAGAGGTCCGTTTGGTTTTGTGGAAATTTAAGCCCAAGGACCATAATTGAACATTTCAGAATTTTGAGGGACCTGATCTTCCAACTGTTCCAAATTATTCCAAGGGTAGATTTTGCCAAGTTCCATTCATCCAAGGACCATAATTGTTATTTTCCAAAATTGAATTCCCGGGGCCAAAACTGCCAAGTTTCAAAGTTGAGGGACCATTTTTTGCCAGTTGTTGAAATTTCAGGGACCAAACTTGTAAATTCTCCAAACTTTTCACCCAGGGACCATTTTTGATAACTTTTGACTTTCAAAGGACTTTTGTTGACTTTTCTTCCATAACAAATGCTTAGGGACTGATTTTGTTAAGTTTTGAAAGTTGAGGGACTGAAACTGCCAATTATGCAAATTCGTTTTTCATCTGTTTTCAATCATTTTGCATCTGAAACATATAAAACACAATTTTGGGATATTTTCAGTATTTTTGATGCATTTTTGAGTGTTTTTAAATGTTTTGCAGCTCAGATTTGACCAAAAATGATGAGTGTTTGAGCACTCATCACTCGCCACCAGCAAAATCTTCCTTATCCAGCAAAACCTTGCTTATCATATCCCTACACCTCATTACAACCCTTTTGTAAAGACCTCTTTGATAGTTTATCTTAGGTGCTTACGCCTAGTGGAGAAGGTTTTTGATCCTTTCCCAAGCCTATGGTAATCTATTTGCTATGATAGGTAGTGAGAGATATTGTCCATTTTCATTTATGAGATATAATTCTATGACACCTGAGAGATGTGAGTATCTAAACACTACTTGTGAGGTGCTAGTGTGTAATCTCCGTGCTTATTATGATTGAAGGGGAACGATTATTTGTTGTAATTACTTTTATATTAGTGTTAAATGACCCCTAACTTGTATTTTGATTAGAATAAAAGCGCATTTGCTTGAGGACAAGCAAATCTCAAGTGTAAGGGTATTTGATGAGGCGAAAAGTGTACCGCTTTTCGGGGGTCATTTAAGCCCTAAATCGTATTTATTTGATCAAATATCGCCCTAAATCGTTCCTTTTGTCATTTTAGGTAATTTGGAGAGAAATTCTGGAAAAGGAAGCATTTTGGACGTTTTCGGAGCATAAAAGTGAAGAATTCGACAAAGTGTCAAAATCTGCTAGAACAGTACTCCAGACGGCGTCAAGCCTTGATAAGCCAGAACATATTAAAGAGGGACGGCGTCAAGAAGGCTATCAAGAAACCCTAACCACGGCGAGGTGACGGCGTCAAGTCCATAACGTGACGCCGTCAGATCTATTTTTCTATATATATTCGCATAATTTTTAGTCATTCGTGTGGAACTTTTTAGAGAGAAACCCTAGACGATTTTTGCAGCTTTTTTAAGGGTTTTATACCCTTGGATCTCTCATGTTACATTGAAGATAAGTAATCAATTAATCATTCAATATGTCTATGTGTTGTTTGATTCTATCTTGTTCTTGTCTTTTGTTTAACATGCTAGGCTAGATTTTCTTTGTGTTTGCTTAGATCTAATGAAACCTAACTATTGATTATTGATTGAATGGTGTGTTATTAATTGTATTGGATGGGTGATTATCGATGTTAGGCTTAAGAAAACTGGCAGACTTCCGGTTGGTAACATGCTTGAACGTCTTAAGAAACATGAACCAAGGTGTACTAAGGTTATTTTGATTGTATTTAATGCATGAGTGAATTCTAGTGATCCCATGTTAGGAGCTTCTTAGCCGGCTCGACATAGGAGTGAAGTAGGATCTCATAGAGTTAGGGGAAGTCCGTACACACCCCTACGAATGGTATTAAGGAATACAATCCATCATCCACGCAATTAATACACACTAATCAATCGGTAAAAGATAGTTAGGGAGTAAGGAAATCTAAGTAAACACACTTCTCTCCATTATAGTTTTCACAACCATTTACTTTTTCGTTTTTATTTTATTTGCATTAGTAATAATTTGGGTTAGTTGACTAGCAACTAATTCCGCCCACTCTTCAAACCCGAGATTTTTACTTGCTTTCGTTAAAATATAAAAATACAAAAAGAATCTTCCCTCACCCCTAGACCTATTAGAGTAGCTTTTCAATCCTAACGACACTATCCCGCAGAGAACGATCAATCCCCCGGTACTTGCCACTACACTATACAACATCGGTCAGGTACACTGCCTGGTGGGGATTGCAAGCTTCTCAAGATCCCTTGAGAGGTAAAACCCTAGTGCGTGGTCGCAATCCCGCGCATCATTGA
Source organism: Artemisia annua (assembly GCA_014162995.1). Lineage (NCBI taxonomy): Eukaryota > Viridiplantae > Streptophyta > Magnoliopsida > Asterales > Asteraceae > Artemisia > Artemisia annua. The sequence goes on along the minus strand of LBNU01001703.1, from coordinate 149,142 downwards.
TCAAGTGGATCAAGAGTATAGTGTGAGGATCATGTTGATCGTGTGATAATTAAGGATCGTGTAGATCGTGTGAGAAGTTAGGATCATGTAGATCATGAGTGAGATTGGTACTAGCTAGATTAGTACTCGACATTTAGCTTAGTGTCAGAAGTTGTGATAAGCGACGTTATACGGTTTTTCTCCGCCTAAAGGGAGCTTTGTTGATATAGTGCTTAAAACTCTCGAGTTGAATACTCAGGGAGTGGATTAGGGCGAAGAAGAGCTTCGTGACCGAACCACTATAAATCTCATTGTCTCGGTTTGATCTTTCCATCTCATCTCTTTACACTTATTTTTTATATTAGATAGTATAGCTTAGTGTTCATATTGGTGTTGATTGAAGTTCACAAAAGAATTGAATTTAAGTTTTCTAAAAGAAAACTTTTATATCAAACTAAAAATCGGTAAACTATTCAACCCCCTTCTAGTTTTCCACAACTAAGAGAAGAGAAGTGATTGGCATGCCTAAATTTATGCCTAACAATTAGATCACTACACATGGAATGATCAAAGGCTATCATGAACAAAGAGAAGCCTCATACTCCACTTGTCATATGTTGAATGGATTAGGCCTAAAATTAGTCATGCCATTTAGGCATGACAATCATTTTCTCTAAGAGAAAAGCTACATAGAAGATCATTAGATCTGAGATTAGAGAACTTAGAGCATAGAGAGAAGACGTGTCTAAGTAGAGTTAGAAACAAGAGAGAAATGACTCATTATTTATAGGGAAAACTAAGTACTGTTCACATTGATCCGGCGGATCCCTTCCCAAAGGGATCTAGCCAGTGTAAAGCCAGGGATCCGGGTATCTGGTAGTACCAGTCCGGAATTTGGGTTACAATTCCGGGTTTTGGGTTATGGGTTAAGGTCTATGGGTCATGTGATGTCATGCATGATGTCAAAGACATCTTGGGTCATGGGTCATGGACTTTGGGTCATGGGTTATGGACTTTGGGTCATGGGTTATGGGTTTTACCCATTTTTTATGTCATGCATGATTTCATGCAATGGGTCATGGGTTTTGGGTCAAGCTCCATGGGTCATGGGTTATGGACTTGGGTTTTGAGTCATAGATGGTCAAAGTCTTTATTAGTTTATTTTACAAGTTACATAGTATTTTATAACATGTAACTAAGTAACCAAAGTTACTTAAGTGTTTTTATAAAATGGTTTTGGTTTTATGTAAACTATTAACTAAACATGTTTAAAGGTTTATTTGTTTAGTGAAATGAGTTAGTAAACTTTTGGCTCAAAGCTTTACGCATTTTATTTATCTCGTTAAAATGATTTTACGTTTATTATCGACAAAACATTAGTAAATCGTAAAATATATATAAACGTTTTTATGGTTTATCTGTATTAACAATATATACAAGAGATGTTAAACGCATTAGTCGTGATGATATTGATATGCAAGAGATGTTAAACAGACCAGTATAGAATATATTGATATACAAGAGATGTTAAACATATCAGTCGAGATAATAGTGATATATAAAAGATGTTATATAGATCAATCAAGATGATATTGATATACAAGAAATGTTAGACAGATCAGTCGAGATGATATTGATAAACAAGAGATGTTAAACAGGTCAGTAGAGATGATATTCGTATAAACCAGTCGAGATGATATTGATATACAAGAAATGTTAAACAGATCAGTCGAAATGTTATTGTTAAGTAGTGGTCAAATTAAGTTGAGATCTTAGCAATCTTAACACTCTCAATGAAATGCAAGTTGTAACACCCCCAAAAATATAGATTCGCGGAAGCATACAAGCATTTGGGGTGCTACGAAATAGGAATCACAACACAAGATAAAGAGAACGGAGTAGAAATCCGTTTCAAATATATTACATAATTGTTAAGTCAAATGTAATACATAAGTTCAAGTTTTATAAAATAAGGCCTAGTTACATGACTGTCCCATTGTTTTCAGAGTAACGCTTGTGTAAAAACACTTAAGATTCTTATGACCTTGCCATGCACTGCCTTCAACATAAACATACTTTAAGCACTTGAAAAACATGCTAAAAGTCAGCTAACGCTGGTGAGTCTATAGGTTTAAATTAAATAGCACATATGGACCATAGCAATAATCAGCAAGTATACAGTAAACCCGTATGCAACACTAAGCTCAACCACCGAACTAGACAAGAATGCCAAAGGCATTAAATATAATAAGTGCCCGCGAGTGATAATCCCAGTCACTCGGCGAAAGGTCGTCATGGTATACGTTCGCCTTGACCACCGTACGGCTAACCGAAGGGAGGAGTCACCATCAATAGATCTATTTATAACATACGCGTTTCCCAGCAGGAATTGACGGTGTCGATAATGGGCAATTGGGATTCAAGCAAACTTAGGTTTCCGCATACTAGTGCATAAAAACAAGTTCAGTTTCAGTCCATGAAAACAGTTTTGCATGTTTCTCACCCCAAGGTTTATAAAACAGTACTTATAAGAAAATGGGGCTATAAACTCACCATAAAAGATAGCAATCTGCTAGTCAAATAGTAACTAGTGCAACCGCTCCGACGCGCGACCTAGGTAAGTAGGGTATGTCTTAGTACAACGTTCATGTGTTAAGTGTTCAACTCTTTTTAAAAAGGTTTTTACGTTAAGTGTTACCATGTGCTTGTGTATTTCTTGCTTGTTGTGTGGTACGTACGTTTCAAAAGTAATTCATTAGAATAGCTCGTCTCAATGACTCGTGGCGACGGTGAATGGTGTGAAGGTGTGTAACGGAACATCCGTTTATTGCTTTCATTGTCTTAGTACGTAGTAATATATATATAAATTGCTTATATATATATATTAAATAGGATAATAGTAGTGCTAAAATATTTAATTAATTTAGTTTATAATTAATTAAATATACTTGAGAAATATTTATAAATTATAATCGTGAGAAAATATTATATTATAAATATATTTTATTATTTATAATATAATTAAATATTAAGTCCTTATAATATATATATATATATATATATATATATATATACACACTTGAAATTTAGAAAAGTATATATCAAGGTAAGTATTTTGTAAAATACTCTAAGTGTTATAATTTTTAGAAATTTGGGCATGACCCGTTTGTTTGTTAAACGTTTCCATTTTCTCACGGGTTGTAATTTCTCAAATAATTCACTAGTCACTTTGTAAGTAAAATCTAGTACGTAATAACTATATTATTCGTTATATATAGTTATCGTTTTTAATCCGTTCTACGTTATAAAAATAATCTCCGAAAGTCCAAATATATGTAAAAACTCGTTTTCGTCATCCGAAATATTTATTGGGCTTAAATTTCACTATTGGGCCCGTTAACCCAATATTAGTCCAAAACTATATAATACGGTTTTAGTTACGTTTAATATATCGTTATATATCGAATTTAATTTTTACACGTCCGATAATAATTTTTGGCCAAAAAGTCAAAGTTGGAAAATTACCCATTAGGCTCGGCCCAACTGTCAACGAGTGCCTTATTGGGCCATTTGGCCCAAACCAAATATTAGTTGTAAATATATACATATCTTTTATAATTAAACATAATTAACTCTTTTAATTATGTTTAATCCTCAAAACACAAAGTTTAGTCAATATTATTTTTATACCACTAAAAATAATATGGTTCGACTAGGTAAACTGAATTTTACCAAAAATTTTACTTTTAACTAATTATTTATAATTAGTTAAAGTTACTTAAATAGGTAATTAATTATAATCCTTCAAACAAAACTTCCACCAATTCACCACTTGAGCCAAAATTTTATATTTTTCAAAACCCCAATAATTTTATAATTATTATGTAGGCCGATTTATATATACATGTATATATGTGTATATATTGCCTTTAATTTGTAAAATGAGTACTAATTATATTTGTGCCATAAATTTAGTACCACAATTAGTAAGTCTTACCACACAAGCAAGAATCTACACATTTACTTCTAGCATTTAATATGGTTCAATTTTCATGCATGCAAGATAACATATATATATAGTTTTCATCTTAACAAAACAAATACATTTAGCACTTGGTAACACCTTAGATCATCATAAAAACATGAAATAAACAAGATTAGAAAAGTTTGATAATCCTTACAAAGGGTGTGTTTGTGAACGTGGCTAGGAGAGAACAAGGAAGACCCAAAACACTTCCAATTTAACCCAAATTAGCTTATATATATAACCCAAACTCTTGTAAATGCAACCCAACTAACTTGATCTTCAAAAATTGTGTATGAAATGTGTTTGTGTGTGTGTTTATGGCCGGCCAAGAAGAAGAAAGAAAAAGAGTTATAAGAAATTTTGGTGCTTTCAATTATCTAGTTAAAAGGATAACTTGGGTAATAGATTTGGATTATAGGGTGAAAAGTGGATAATAGAGTGTTTAGTGGGTATTAGGGTGAAAAGATGATTCCTAGTGGTTGGTGGGTTGGTGTGGCCGTCTAGGGGTATCCAAGGGGGGGTGATGACGACGGATTTGGAGGTGGTGGTGGTGGGTGGTGAATGGGGGAGAAGATGAAACTTGAAAGAGATGAAGGGTATTTATTTACTATATTTTGGAGAGGGGTAAATTTGTCATTTAAAACAAAAATTAAAGTCAATGCCCCACCTACCAGTGTACTTTATTATTAAAAAAATAGACACGTGTCGCACNAGTCTAAATACAAAAGTATCGACGATACACGATGTACTGTCGTCTTTGTAATTAACTACCTTTACAATTTAAACACATTTTAACTACAATTTTTTTATTATTATTTTCTTTTATAAATATAAAATATTAATTTTGTCAATAAATTAATTTCTACATTTTTTAAAATTAATTTTAACAAATATATACAAATTTTAAATAAATATTAAATCGTTTAAAGTTATAACATTCCCCCCCCCTGGATACCCCTAGACGGCCACACCAACCCACCAAAAGGTTTTTAGCCACGGTTTTGTCAGAAAAGTAATAAAATGAGTTTACTGACTCAAAAATATATTTACTTGACCTTTTTCATAGTTACTGTGGTGTCGGTTCGCGTGCGGTGTTGTTTTTCAGAAAATCTGAGAAACTCTCAGTAAATTACGAAACTTGTCAGTAACTATCCGAAATGGATTAATTTGTGTTTACTGATGAAAATAAACTTTTTCAGTAGTCACTGTAAGCTACAGTGTACACAGTTCCCGAAATCATGCAGAAATGTGCAGAAACATGCAGAAATGTGCTAAAATGCATATAGCGTTCAAAATGAATATAATAAATAGAAATTATTATATAAATTAGTTTATGAAAAATACCATTTGTCACACAAGTTATTACTACAAGTAATATATATGGTTTGATGATGAGGGGGAGGTTGGTTCGGGCACCTAGATCTGGGTCATGGTTAACATTTAACATTCATTAGTTAACATTCATCTAGTTAACATTTGTATGTGCGATCTCGATACTATCAATAAAATGCAAGTTTTATCTACAAGTAACAATCATTAGTTAACATTTATCTAGTTATCATTCATACATGCGCTCTCGATACTATTAATGAAATGCAAGTTATTCCTACAAGTAGTATGGTTTAATGATGGGGAGGGATGTTGGTTCGGGCAAGTCTAAATACAAAAGTATCGACGATACACGATGTACTGACGTCTTTGTAATTAACTACCTTTACAATTTAAACACATTTTAACTACAATTTTTTTATTATTATTTTCTTTTATAAATATAAAATATTAATTTTGTCAATAAATTAATTTCTACATTTTTTAAAATTAATTTTAACAAATATATACAAATTTTAAATAAATATTAAATCGTTTAAACCTTTTGCGACGACATGTGTCATCGCTAAAGGTATATACCCATTAAAAGATTATTATTTAATTATTTTTTTAAAGCTACCTTTTAATAAAATTAAATTATTTAATCGGAAAATAAATATTATTTAATCCGTATATACATTTAGTAACGACAGTTTTTGTTATTAAATGTTTTGGCGGGGTTAAAAAGTGTATTTAATAAATGTTTTGGCGAGATTATTTTTATTTTTAATAAATAAATTATTTAATAAAAAGTGTATTATTTTATTAATAAAAAATTTTAGCGACGACATTCGTCGTCGCTAAAAGTGAGGGCCCCATGGTCAAACTTTTGACAACAAACTGGGTCGAAAATGTGGGCCCCATGGTACTTTTAACGACGACATGAGTTGTCGCTAGATAATGCCCCTGACCAAAAGTTGAAATTGTTGTAGTGTACTTTACGTATTATAATATTACCATAAACTTTTTAAACACCTCATCAAATTCATTACATGGAGAGTGATTTAACTTAGTTATCACAAGTTGTAATCAGTTTAAAGGGAACAACATACGAAGAGAAATTAAAGTTTAGTTGTATAAGCAGGCTCAGATATTACAAGGCACATGCAGCCCATTTGCACAGGGCTTAAAAGTTTAGATGGGCCCAAATTTTGTGTAAAGCCCACAATAGATAAATAAGATAAAACTTTGCATTGTACAAGGCCCAGAAAGTATTATTCCAGATTACATAAAAGTGAAAAAGCATCAAGTAGAGATGGCAATGGGGCGAGGCGGCAATCCTTTTTTCATCCCTAAACCCGATTACCAAAGTTCTCCCCAAACCAGCCCCCGATTCCCTTTGGGATATAATCGGGGCACCCCGTTGGGGTGTGATCCTCCTCCAAACCCGCCCCGTATTAATCGGGGATCTTATCGGGGTGTCCTCTTTAGGTACAATTCTTGTCCAAAGCCACACAATTTCATATTTATTACTAATATTTTTAGACCGTTAACCAATTCAAACAAGTTTATTAAGTTTTCAACGATAGTATTATCTATAAATAATGATAAATTACACCACCAAAATTAAATCTTAAAAATATGAAACTAAACGAGTTTCTATATATATATATATATATATATATATATATATATATATATATATATATATATATATATATATATTAGAGCAATGTTTTTTATTACATAAATACTAACAAATTGCGGAGTACTATATAGTTATAGATATATTTGTATATGTGTACATATTATTCGGGCGGGGCGAGGCAAGGATTTCCCTTTCCCGCTCCCGCCCCAAACCCGATTAAAATCCCCGCTTAAGCCCAAACCCGCCTCGTAACTAGATTAGCATGCCCTGCCCCGGCCCGCCCCAATTATTTCGGGTTTTGGATTTTCCCGTCGGGTTTGGGTTTCTTTGTCATACCTAGCATCAAGTCTCATATTGCTAGCGATATGAGATGTGTTTATCGGATTTATTGTACTGTCGCGAATAAAAAAGAATTTCAAATTCTACCATAAAATTCTCAATGGTAAATACACACACAAGCGTAAACCAAAATTTTTATACCATGGTTTTGTTTTGATTTTGTCAAGCCAAAAATCACATTCATAACTGAGAAACCTAATTATATAAATTCGTTAAAATTTTAGTTTTCAGATGGCCTTTTTTATAATCACGGCACAGGGTCATCAAAATCCACGGGACGGCACTGTGTGCATAAGGAACATTAAAAAGCTGGTTTAAGACTAATATTGGATCGAATCGTTCATCAATAATGCCTGGCCATTGCACGTTCTAGTGATGGACATCTGGTCTATTTGTTATTGAGCAAGTTGGACATCTGGTCATCCCAGTAATTAAAATACATGTAGGTTAGAGTCAAGTACTATCTGGATCTTCATAAAGAATTTAGTGAGTAAAGTTTTGCTTGCTCAGTTTTCTTGAGTGTATATATTTGACTCACGTGCGTTTTGATTAAATTAAGGTTTGAATCTTTGAACATAATTTTGGGTTCAAAGTCAGCGAGCAAACTAAGATATTCCCACTTCGAAATTCCAATCTTTCGAAAAACAAAAATGAAGACATATGACTTTTAGGCTGCATTTGGGTGAGTCACTGCAACATCTATGGATAGATTATATGAATAAATGGACAATATAGATAGTCCAAAAATTGTATATATATTTTTTTGAACGATATTGATGTTAAAAACTAGAGCATATATACCCGTTAAGGAAGTTAATTCGCTAGGGAATTTCCCTGCACTTTATAACTTGACTTTGTATGCTTGATCCTTTGACCACTTGTGAAGGAATTATTCCCTAGCAAATAGAAAATTTACTGCAGATAAAGTTGAACACAGAATTTGCTTTGTAAAAATGGATAATATTTCCTTATGATTTTGTTTGTTATTGTTTAGAGTTATTGAATTACTTAAATCTGTGATAGACATTTAGATGACACACACACACACAAAAACGTACGGTGCTTACGTGAACTTTTTATACCTATTTTTAACAATAAAATCGCAACATCACAGTAAAACTACCAAAGAACTGCTGTAATTGTTTATACTACCCAAAATAAGCTTGTTTATCAAGTGAACCTTTCTCCTACCGGGTCCAAAGTCTTCGATGTAGTGGTTCAAACAACCCTATGAGTATGAACTCTTTGGCGGTTTCTAAATGATGTGATATTTGCCTCCAAAAGACCAAACAAAGAATTAATTTTCAACGACATCAAGTTTTTCTCGTTTACTTGGTTCTCTACTAGGGCAAAATTACCAACAGTAAATTGGAATTTTTAATTTTTTTTTGTTTTGAAGAAGTACTTATTGAGAAAACTAGCAAGGAGCTAGTACAAAAGAGTAGCTACAAATTCATACAAGAGTTGATTGGAACGCTAAATTGGATTTAGTGGTTTGATATGTAATTCTTTTGCCTAGCTCCTTACTGGGCTTTTGATATAATTGGCATTCCATAAAAAAAAAAAAAAAAAAGCTATTCATTTTGTGTTGTTTAATAAACTATTGATTTAATCTTCTGCTTTTTAAAGGAAGATTTATAAGCCATTTGACCCAAGCTTATTCAAACACTTTCAAATAACTTACTAGTTTTCTCAAAACACAATAAGCTAGCTTACCCCAAACACCCCTTATCATAAGAGCTGTAAGTTGTATCACGTTAAACCTGACCATGTAAGCTGGCTATTGGTGGCCTGACAAGGTCACTAAAAGTTGTTGCTAAAGATGGAAAGTGCCAGATATATGCACCAATAATTAAACTATACCTAATTAAATGCAGATGCATCTTGTGGTGCATTTAGGAAATGCCCAAAAGTACAGAGTGGGAATCATTAGTGAGATATATAGACGTGTAGATGGTGCTTGAAATAAAAGAAGAACAAGAAGTTAGCTAGAGGAGCATCAAATTCTTTTGGCACTACAGTACAAATCAAAGGTGCATGCTAAAGTTAATTGAAATGAAAGCACTTAATAATTAGGGTTGTATTCTATGGTCTAAATCTCATCCACCCTAGAATTGTTATGGCATAGTACACATTCATAAGAAGGTGAGGGCCTCATACTTATCTCAATGTTGAAAGCAACCCTAGAACCAATCCCATGTGGTCCTGGTAAGTGGTCATAATGCCAGTCTAAAAGGAAATGACAGCGTAAGTTAGGGCTTTCTTTTTAGAGAGAGAGAGATAATGAATGGTGAATATTTATAGGGTAAGACGGCATGTAAAAATGGAAAGTAAAATAGTGCTGTACTTTCACATGGACTTTGAATGTATTTGTCGACTACAACTTTCAAGAAATTGTACCAGGTAATAGTAAAGTAGTACACGGCAAGTGTTGGCCAATAAAGAATTTGAATGGCTAGCACCACATTTCATAAGTGTATCTTTGAGCATCATGTATAATGATTCGTGGATAAGAAAAGATTAGTTTGATCCGTAGTATTTGGTTATAAATTCAATTAAGGCAAACATTCATACACCTACAAAATCATTTGGCAAATATTAATACGTACGCTACTCATATCTTAGTTAAGCCTATACTCAGCAATTTTTTAGTTGATTGGCCAAATACATATCGATAAACCAGAAGGTCAGCTGGTCCGTAGACTGTAGTAGTTCTTGGTGTCCGTAAAGAATTCCTTCAAGATCATCATAACCATTTTAAGGAGGAGTGAACTGTTTTTTTCTAACTCAGTTAGAAAGAGATGTGTATATCTTTTAATAGTATTCATTTTGAGCAAAAAAAGAAAACGATGCTTCCTAGTAGCATACAGATTATACAAAGATGCAAACTGAAATTCTGGTGGTAATAAGTCAGGTTCCACTTCCACATAATTGAAACGTCAGTAGTAATTACCATTTGAAACTGTCAAACATGAATTATATGGCGTACTCGAAACATTGAAATATCAACTATGAATTATTGAAGCTTTAAAACAACAATATCTTTCTCTAAGGGACCTCCCACTATCTCACATATTATCTCAAATATGTTTCAAACGAGACTAGAACTCGCAAATTACTATTTTACATGTCACTCATAACAGTTGGTCACCAAGGTTTCCTGATGTGGGCCCAAGTGTTGATGAACCGGCAATTGCATTTATGGAGGCCCAAAATTGCGTGACAAAAGGGGTCTCACTAAAATGGGCATAACTTAAGCTACGAGACTCCGTTTCAAGCCCATGACCAGTCGATTCGAAGCTTGAAACACTCTATTTCATGAGTTATTTGCATTTTTATATTTTTTCGGGTTTTTTAGACTTTTGTTTTTGTAATAGCTTTTGGCCCGTTTGTTCTTTAGGGCCCATTTCGACTTTGTTTCTCTATTTAATAAGTGTATTGCCTTTGTGGCTAATTAGTTCAATGAAATACAAAAAGTCTATTTTTGTCAGCTTTCACTAAGAATTTTCCTATAATCGGCATTCGTGTGAATCAACAATTATTGGTAGGATCGTTCCTGGTATTCGTGTGAATCAACATGTCCGATTTGTGTTATCTCGTTTTAGTACCACGTCATTTCCTTAAGGTGCCTTGGAGAGGAGATGTTTGGATAGGGGAGGTCTCAAGTTCGAGCCTCACCCGAGACTTTTACCCCTCTAGGCGATAAATGAGTAGCAGGCGGGTCTCAGGGTCAGGATACTGTCGAATTGAATGTCACTGCTGGACCTGAACCACTAACAACTAACAAGTCAAAAAAAATTGTTTTCCTTTTTTTATTATTATTTTTTCCTGAAAGGCTAAGAATGTTTTTTTTGAGTAAAGGGTTACCCTGGTAAATTATATTAAAACCGAAAAATTTAAATATAAATGAAATATGGCTGAGATACCATATTTACCTCAAGCTAAACAGCTTGATAAGCATCTAATACTAGTGCTTATGACATGTCATAAGCACTTACAACTCTAGGAACAAAAGATGCACCTAAAACAAACAATCAACTGAAACAAGCTAACCAACAGCTACCATGAAAGATGAAGTTTCACCGGTATGTGGATTATTAAATAAGTTAGCCGATTCATCATACACATTTTCAACAAGATCATCATCATCTTCTTCATCCATCACCAATGCAGCATACGGATTAGATGTATTAATATTACCTTCCTTTGAGGTAGTGCTAGTAGACTTCAACATAGACGACGAATAAGAAGCTTTACCAATAGAAGTAGTACCCTTCGTAGGTTCACTAGTTGCCGCCTTTAGAACATATTTGACATTCTGTTTAACCGATGGACCAACAAACCGACTACCATTAGTAGACTTGGCTTTACCCTTCTTCTTATTCTTACCCGCCATTTGGAAACCGTCTTTACCAGCACCACACTTTGATTAACAACCTGTGGATTAGAAACAACAGGAGGACTCACCACCTTTTTAGGACATTGATCATAGGTGTGACCAAAAATCATGCATACATTACACCTGGGAGGTCTTCATTCATACTCAACACGGATAATAGCTTTAGTAAAACCCTCCTCAGAAAGTGAAGGAAAACCAATAGTAACAACATCCACAAGATCAGCTTCAGAGTTGATCTCAATAAGACACCTAGCAAAGCTACTTCTTCCTCATGAATCCTTACACATAGAGCTAGTATAAGAATCAAGCATAATAGGTTTTCCAATAAGCGTAGCAATCAAACTAATACCATCCTCTTCAAACACTTGAAGAGGAACATCATGCAATTTAACCCATACCGGAATACGAGTCAATTCTTCCTTATGCAAACTAGTATCCATAGACCATTTCTTAAGGATTATTGGAGATTTGCGTATCATCCATGGACCACCTTCAGCTTCTAACCCAGCTAATGTATCAAATTTAAAGAAAAAGAAACCTTTGGAATTCATCATAATCCTTTTCAACCCATGTTTCCCCCAGTTATTCCTAGCATAATATTCAACAACCGGAAACACCATCCTATTTCTAATAAAATAACCATACAATGTGTGTTCCAACTGTGTACTAATCTTTTCAACCACTTTGCGGGGGATAGATATGTTAACACCTTCAAAAACGGGATCAGCAACCAATGGACGAAACGAAGTATCAATAATAGGTTGAGCATCCCTCAAACCTGCAGCTCCAACATAAAATGTACTGTTAGTATTGATGTCCATAGCTTGGACAATAGGAGACTCATTAGTAGGTTTAGGAGTCGTAGATTTATCTTTAATTTCAGCCGCAAAAGCATTCCACAAATCAACAAGAGCATCCATAACCATTGTGCGAGCATTACTATCCAAATCAGCCCATATCGGATATTTACCAGCCTCACAATTCAAAGTGAACTCATTGATGTCCTCTAGTGTAATAAGTGAGACACCAAATAGAGAAACAATATAGTCATGCTTCATCTTGATTAAAGATGCCACATTAATGACCTCATTAGGCTTAGCAAGATCATATGTAGGTACACCAATACGAGCATTAGCAGCACGTGGAACCGGCTCCACATACCCTTCACAAATGTTATTATCAACCTGAACAGGAGGAGATGGCGAGTCAAGTGTAGGCTGCATCGCCACACCTGTACCATCCTTAGGTCGAGACTTCTTATGTTTCCTCATAGTCACATTCGCCAACAAATCAGCATTCTTCTCTCCCAAATCACTCATATCAACGTTTGTATTAACCACTTTCTCTATAACAACTAAAAAACAAAGTACGAAACCCTAAAAAAAACGATTGCACCAGATTAAAACAAGAAGTACCACGACAAACTTCAAAGGACGATGGCCTCAACAATGTTGAGGCATGAATTAAGAATAATCAAACAGCCTAACCGACTTCCATCATTGAATTGGCAGCAGAAAAAGAAATATTAATAACGAAAAACAACGATTTAAACAAAAAACCCTAAAAAACCGAACACTTAATCAAATAAGGCCTAGATCCCAACAAAAATAATGTTAATGTTTGAATTAAACTCAGTTAATCAATCAATAACACGATCGTTATAGGGAGTAGAGCAGAATTGAAGATCAAGAATCGATTTTGGAGAGGTTAGGTTTCCTGAAAAAATCGCCCGTGGGAACCAGAGAGAAAGTTCGAAATCCATCTTTCTTAAAGGCCAAGAAAGATAAAAACCCTTTGATTGAAATAACTACTAGGACTCCTTAATCAACCAAATCCTCAATTAGACTTGACGGTGGCAATACCGTATAAAAGCTTCAAAAACGCTTCCTACGAGATGGAACCTTGATGCTCACGACATTTATACTTACTCTACCATATGCCCGTTTGTGCATGAAACTATTAGTGGACTAATATTTAGTGTTAATATTGGGTCAAGCCCATTTGATCATTTAACATTATATATATTGTACTCAAACTTATTATTCAGTTATCGAATTACACAAGTTTACATGATATCGGATAAATACCAAAACTAATCACAAAAACCCTAATTTTTTCTCAAAAAATAATCTTCCCTTCCCGCAACCTTCTCCAACCAAAAATTAAACCTTTTAATTAATATTTGCGCAAAAATCTTATTCATAAAAACACTACAACCCAAAAAGAATACTTATGAGGCATTTGTTTGGGGGTTGGATTAGGTTTACGGGATTCAAGAAGAAAACCAATGTTTGTTAGAAATACACAACTTTTGGATTTGGTCTTAAATCTGAAAATATGAGTCTGTGTTAAAGAGATGAAATAGTTGGGTTTAGAAAATTTGTGGGTACAATATTTCCTTTATATCCATCTCTCTCTTATTGAATGCATCTACTATCAATTTAAAATAATGTTTTTAGTTAAATATAATTTTTTCTTTTACATCATTGCTTTATATATATATATATATATATATATATATATATATATATATATATATATATATATATATATATATATATATATATATATATATATATATATATATATATATATATATATATATATATATATATATATATATATATATATATATATATATATATATATATATATATAATCTGGATCTATTGAGAAGGATTTAAATTGAGAAGGCTCATAAACGCTAGATTTTAAACTCCGATTCAACTTTTTCAAGTTTATAACATATTTTAATGTGATTCAAATCAAAAATGTGTAAAAAACATAAAAATAATTGAATGAATGTTGAAAATTTCACGATTTTGCGATATATTTTCATTTATGAATCATATGTACGCATTTGGTGAATCATTATCATAACTCGATTATCAAATTTGTGATTTATAAATTCGATTTACTATTAATTGATGTATACTATTTTAAAAAAAAGCTAAGCCTAACTCTCCTCTTGCTCCTTGTGCACCTCTCAAAACACCCTCTACCAAAGGAACATGCTCATCCTCTTCAAGGCCTAACTCATCTCCATTTTCACCATTCATAAGAAACTTATCACCCTTGCTTACCCTCTCAAACTCTCCTCTCTTAAACACCTCATTATCTCCATCACCAAATGGGCCCTTGGATTACACTCCCTCTACTCCACCACCATCTCCAATCATGGGTCATCTACTTCCTTACAACTTTGTCAATAACCACACAATGGGCTGTGCATGTTGTTTCCATAACTTCAACCTCATTTCCTCCCTTGGAGAAGAACTTCATTATATATTTGTCCATGTTGAGTACCTTCTCTCTCAACCCAATGTGCAACCAACTCCCCTCACGCCACCTACTCCTCCACCCTCCTCTCCACCACCTTCTTCTCCACCCTCTAACTAAACATCTCTATATGTTTAGTTAAAAATAATGAAGAATTATCTTTTGGGCCAACCATGTTCTAGGAACCTAGGTTGTTCTTTTAGAAATAGCTTTTAGTTTAATTATTTGTCTACTTAGTTTCTGATGTATGTATCCATGCTATGTTTGCTCTCTCTATGTATGTTTCTTGAATGAATGTTTAATGAAATCTATGCTTTTATATTGTAATAATTGTCATAGGTGTTGTTATAAAATGTGATACTAACCAACTTTAAAATGACAAATACTGAAATTACAACAATCTGTCCAATAAAGACCACACTGGCGACGGTCCCCTATATAAGTACGATCCCCAATATATACAGGACCGTCTTAGTATATACAGGACCGTCCCCAGTATTACTGCATTATATGCTTTCTCTCCTTTGAACAATCTGAATTATCTGATATATCTGATTTCACTTGCTTCTAATCTTTGCTTCTTATCCAATCTCTATTTCTACACTTCAGTTATACAACCTACATGCTTCTCATCTGCTCCTCTTTCTATTCTAATCTCTCTTTATCTATCTTGTTTCTTTCTTTTTCCCCTCCAAGTTTCATATAAATATGTGTATGTGCACGTGTACTCTAACTTGTTTTTGTAGCACGACACCATAGCTCGATTCTCCGGTGCCCTCATCCAGGGGGAGCACTAATCAAGGGGGAGCCTTAGCACCGTCGATTTCTTTCCCTTCTACACATCGACGAAGCCTTTTTAATTCTACAAAAAGGGGGAGAAGTAAACTGTCGGATCGATATACTCTGACCAAACTAACTATGTAGCTTGTTAAGGGCTTAGTAATCTTGGATAAATCCTAAACTACTAACAATGAAACACTGAATGACTTTGTTAAATACGCGGAATCTACTTAAACAAAGCTTAAGAAGAATAATAAACTTCAACAATTCTATTAACTCTTTGAATCTGCTTTCGTACACAGACTCACAAACAACCCTAACAACTCTAATATCGAACTTGTAGTTCTTCTCTAAAAACATATATCTCTAATGCCAACCTAGGGGTCCTTTTATAGACACAAGGAAACCCTAGTCGGTTTACAATTCTTGAACGACAAGTAAACTAACTCTAACTTAGAATATTCTAGAATTTACATAATATTCCTTAATCTAATCTTGCATGTCGTCAGTCTTTAACCCTTGCAGTACTTTGACTTTAATCAACGAGCAGTACTTTGACCATGTATACTCCAGCAGTACTTTGATATTATGCCCCAACAATCCTCCCCTAACTTGAATTCTACTTACTTGACTTCAAGTTTCTTTGTAAGCTTTGAAGAACAATCATCTTTATCTTCAAGGAAAGGTTGTATCTTTTAAAGTCTGTCTCGTTGTTGTTTTGTTGCCATCAGTGTGTAGTTAGTATCTGCAATCTTTATCAGCAACAATTCTTTGTCTTTACAGCAACTTAAATTCCTCTCAGCTACTTAGCAACATAAGGTACATCAAATCTGTTAAGTTTCATACTATTCTCATCAGTTCCGGGTGTGTTAACTCCTGTGAGAGGTGAATCATTGAAAATTAATGAATTTTGATGTCTCTTTACCAAAGCCATTAACTCTGGAGTAGCCAATGTTTAGGTTAAGTAAACCATGGTACATTGATAACCATATGATTTTTAGCAAATCATCAGCTATCAACGGATTTGAGTAGTCTTTACCAATAGCCGTTTGCTTTTGGACTAGCTAGTTCTTTTAGTACAATTACCATGGTGAACTAATTAACATATAAATGGATTTTCCACAGCCTTTACCACAAGCCATTTTCTTGTGGGCTAGCCAACTCTTCACTTATCACAGATATGGTGAGTTGAAAACCATACAATTTTTAGTACATTGCCAACTAAAAACGGATTTGATTATCACATCAGAGCCGTACCCTCATGATGAGTCAAACTCTTTCTTGTTTGTTAAACATGGTGAGTTGAATACCATTTGTTGTGTAGCACAAGTACTAACACCATGTATATCTCCAAAAACAACCTGTTGCTGTAAACCTTTGTGCTTCAAAAAGTATTTTGCACATGACAAAAATTGTTATTTCAAAAGACTTTACTGGTTTTATGCTGCAAGCAGTACTTTGTGAAAGTACTGTTTGATCAGCAGTACTTTGAATAAAGTACTTGTTTATTCAAAAAGATTTAAATAATTAAGACCATACCAGTAATTACACATCATCATCTTTTAATATTGTCCAATTAATGAACAAATTAATCACCATTAGAGCAGTTTCATCCTCTTGCTCTACTTCCATACCATGATCCAGCGTCCTCATCATCAGATCTCTTGTAAGAGGATATCTTCTTTCTGCTAACATATAGATCATAGTACCATCTTCCAACTCTAAGACATGCACATCAGCCTTTTCAAAGAATTTCCAACTTTGAATTTCCAAGACTTCTTGATTCTTCCAAATGTCATCTGTGCTTGTCTCCTCTGTTTCCCATAGTGTTGTGAGATCTCCCAGCAACAATACACCAATTCCTTTGAGTGGAATTTGTTCAAAATAAGCTTGAATTTATTGGTGTAGATGAAACAAATCTTCTCTGTCTATAAGATGCAATACATCCAACAACAAATTGAATGCTCTGAAGCTGTTATCTTCTCTATGAAAAACAAAATAATCTCCATCTTTCTCAGATTCTATCACTTCCAAATTTGATATCTTAGCCTTTGTAGCAGCATCTTTTTTTGACTTAGGAAGCTCAAAGTCAACAACTCTTAGATAATTCCTCAGTTCATCAATTGTGTTTGCTCTTAATTCCACTTCAGATTTAGACTTCTTTGATGATTGTGATTTAGTTGTTGTTCTTTTCCTTTTATTACCAGTCTCCATCATCTGTTTTCCTTCTTCAGTATCAAAACCAATAATGCCATCTACTTGCCTTTGATAAGCTTCTCTGACATCATCATATAATCCTTCATTTCTTGATACTTTAACTTTTGTAAACCTTTATATCCTCGACCTTTCAAATAACTCATGTAAAAATTTCTTTCTTGAGCTTTTGTCATTAGTCTTCTTGATTGAACAACAATCTCTCTTTCTTTTTCAAACTCAGCATCAAGTTCTGCTTGTAACTGTTTAGCAGCTTCTTCACCTTTAGCTTCTTGAAAAGCCCTTATCTGTGCTAAAGTGAATTCCTTCTTCTTCTTCTTTTTCTCTGGTTCTAACAAGATTCCTTTCCCTTTGTCTTTAGGATCAGTTTCTTGAGTAGGTTGAGGAGAAGGTTGTTCTTGAGTATGTTCAACTTCTTGAATAACAATACCTCTAGGTCTGGATATACTCATCATAATCTCGGCAATAGTCTCATCATCACTATTGGTAGATTTTCTAACCTCTTCTTCCTGAACTGGATTGGATGGACCAACATCTTCTTCAAAATCCAAAGTCCTTGGTGTGATTAAAAACTGTCTCACAGTACCTTGATAAGCAGTATCTTGATGAGCAGTACCTTGAACATTTTCAACACCAGTATCTTCCAAATCCAATTCTTCTGTATCACCACTTCTGACTTGAATATCAGCATCTTGAATATCAATTTGCTCAGTCTCATCACTCTTTCTCTCAGCAGTATCTTGATGAATATTTTCTTCAAGTGGTGTTATTTCTTCAAGGGGTTGAATATCATCATCATCTTCACTTTTATTCAAACCAGCATCTTCATTCACATTCTTATTCTGCAAATTCCTCCCCAATGGGAATGAAGAATGTGTCTTCAACTTTCTTTTCTTGGACTTAGGTTTGTGACCACTTCTCTTTTGTGACTTGACCCATAGCCTGTGATGTTTAACAAGTGGACAAACAAACCTCTTCAATCTTCTGAACTTGTTGCTCAACTTCAAAAGTAGTGCAACTTGATCTTCATTAGCTTTCTTCAGTCTTCTTAACTCTCTTGTTAAAGCATAATTGCTCAGCACTCCCTCATCAGCCATAACTCCCTCATCTCCTCCAGATGTTTGAGAACCATCTGTGGAAGTATAATCATTGGGAGTGGGTGGTTGATTCTCATCCTGTGCTGAATCATGAGGACCAGTACCTTGTAGAGAAGCAGTCTTTTCCCTTGAAACAATATGTTGAGAAGCATCTCCTTCCTCTGAGTGTGACTACTCTGAATGTGGTGAAACATCTTGAGCGTGGGATGGAGTGGGAGCAGACTCTGAATGCTCAGAAGCAGGGTCTGATTCCTCTTGAGCAGCATCTCTAACAGCTTGTGCCATTTCCAAAATATGAGCAGTGAGAGGTGTATTCCTTCCAGCGAACTTAGCACTCTTGGTAACCATAAAAGTAAACCCCTTATTAGGAAGAACAATGGCTGGCAAGAATTCTTGAGGTTTGGGAACACCTTCAAGTTGTTTGTTCAAAAAGAGTTGAATGAACCTGGGATACATCAAAAATGGTGAACCATTCTTGACGGGTTTGTGCATACCATCAAGAATCATGAATGAGAAGTTGAAAGGCTGATTGGTAGCTAATCCCACTAAGGCTGATGCTATGTTTTGACTAAATTCATTCCAAGCAGTACTTTTGTTACTAAGGCAATGAAGTAGAANAGTGTGACTACTCTGAATGTGGTGAAACATCTTGAGCGTGGGATGGAGTGGGAGCAGACTCTGAATGCTCAGAAGCAGGGTCTGATTCCTCTTGAGCAGCATCTCTAACAGCTTGTGCCATTTCCAAAATATGAGCAGTGAGAGGTGTATTCCTTCCAGCGAACTTAGCACTCTTGGTAACCATAAAAGTAAACCCCTTATTAGGAAGAACAATGGCTGGCAAGAATTCTTGAGGTTTGGGAACACCTTCAAGTTGTTTGTTCAAAAAGAGTTGAATGAACCTGGGATACATCAAAAATGGTGAACCATTCTTGACGTGTTTGTGCATACCATCAAGAATCATGAATGAGAAGTTGAAAGGCTGATTGGTAGCTAATCCCACTAAGGCTGATGCTATGTTTTGACTAAATTCATTCCAAGCAGTACTTTTGTTACTGAGGCAATGAAGTAGAATATGAATCAGGTACTTCCAGTGTGGACTAAATAAGGGTTTAGCAGTAGCCCAAAATTCTTGAATATTACGCCCAACAACCTTAGCCGTAACAAAGGAGATATCTGGTTCCTCCCATCCTGATTTAGCAGTAGCCCAAAATTCTTGAATCCATGGCCCAATTATATCCGGATTGACCAATAGAGAATAATTGATGGAAGGCCCAGTAAGAAAATCAATTATAGCGTGAAAATCAACATTCAACTCTGTCTTATCTAAATTAGCGATCATGTTATGGTGACTGCAAGTGGAACGAGCCATTTGTGAAGTGGTATGAATTAATGAAGTGGTATGAAGAGGGTGAATTGAGAATAACAGTGACTGCGTAAGAGAATGTGGATGGAAAGTGGAAAAGGGAGATTAAAAAGGCGGTAGGGTTTGTTAAATATGGATAAGATTTAAAAAATCAAATCCCATTTAATACGGATACCGTTATTTGGGCATGTATCTCCATTCCCCTTATATATGACCGTTAGAACAGTACGTTCCACATAGCAGTACGTGACACGTCAGCAGTACCCTTAGGGTAGTACTTTCCCAAAGCAGTACTTTCATCCAAAACATGAAGCAATACTTTCCTATTAAAATATCTTTTGACTTTTTGACCAAAATATCTTCTGAAAGTCAACCCGATACATTTAATGCTTTCCATATTTATTCCCAAAACTACCAAGGCAAGTATAATTGAATGATCATCATAATAACCCATAAGTCTTTCTTGCCTATAAAAAGAGCTTTCATTAACACTTTTCTTCATCTCAAAAACTTATCTTCATCTAAAAAAAAACCTAACTTCATCATGAGTAACTTCCCATTGATATGCATCTCATCTGATGATTCCAGTGACTCAGAGATCAAGTACTTCTCTGATTCGGATTCTGATTCTAATCCAGGATGGAGTTCTTACTTTCCTCCTATTGCATCAAGCTTAACCAACCAAAAACCTAAGAAAAAGGTTACAACTTCTGCTCCAGCTACATCACTATCCAAAGAATTGCCACAAGCCTTGACCCAGGCTCTAGAGTCTGCCATGAAGAACATGAAGGTTCCTGTGGAAGAGAAGCCTGCAAGACCAGAGAGACCTCCAAAGCAAGTGCTTTTCCTAGCTTGTCCAAGAAAGCAATCATCTTTTGATGACAAGAGAAAGAATGCTCAAAAGGGAAAGCAGACTTATCAGGGAAAAGGAAAAAGGCCTATGGAGTAGGTTATGTAGGGTGTAGGTTGGGTAGGATTGGTGTAGGTTGCCTTGATGATGTAACTCTGTCTGGATTGTGTCTATGGTTCTTGAATGATTAATGTAATCACTTTAAATGTTAAAAAATTTCTTTTCTGTTGAATGATATATGTAGCCTCCCCTCAAATAATAACTAACTACTAATGCCTCCCCTCAAAAGTAGCCTAATAATTTATCATACCAATACTTACCACCAAATGCTTGAATCTTGAAACATCAAAGCCTTTTTGTGAGTAAATCTGCTACATTATCATCTGTGTGAACCTTGACAACATTTATGAGTCTGTGCTCATAACAATCTCTAATAAAGTGATGCCTAATTTGTATATGCTTGGTCTTGGAGTGGTAAACTGGATTCTTCACAATACAAATAGTACTCTCGTTATCAATGTTGATAGGAGTAATCTTGAAATTGAATCCATAGTCCAAGAGTTGATTTTGCATCCACAATACTTGTCCACAACAACTTGCAGCTGCAACATATTCTGTTTCAGTAGATGAAGTTGCTGCAATTGTTTGCTTCTTACACTGCCATGAAACCAATCTTCTACCAAGATATTGGCATCCTCCAGTGGTTGATCTTCTATCATAATTATCTCCAGCATAGTCACTATCTGAAAAAGCTTCCAAATGAAAAGGGGACTCCTTAGGATACCACAATCCTAACTTAGGTTGATGCTTGAGATAACCTAAAATCCTCTGTACAACATTCATATGAGAAACCTTGGGTGAGACTTGATATCTTGCACAAAGACATGCAGCAAACATGATATCAGGCCTTGATGCAGTTAAGTACATAAGACACCCAATCATAGATCTGTAAAGCTTGATATCCACTGGTTTTCCATCTTCATCCTTTCCTAATGAGTTTGAAGCTTTAATGGGTGTTGTAACTGGTTTGATAGTATTGAGATTGAATTTCTTAAGAATGTCAGTGACATACTTATCTTGACTTATGAAGATTCCAGTACTTGATTGTTTAACTTGAAGCCCCAAAAACAAAGTTAATTCACCCATTGAACTCATTTGAAACTCTTTTTCCATGAGTTGTTCAAATTCTTTCACCATGGACTATTTTGTAGCCCCAAAGAAAATATCATCTACATAAACTTGAACCAGCATGATATCCTTTTTGTCTCTTTTAATGAACAAAGTCTTATCAATAGCTCCTCTCCTATAACCTTGATGTAATAGAAAATTTGAGAGTCTTTCATACCATGCTCTGGGAGCTTGATGAAGGCCATACAATGCTTTGACAACTTTGTAGACTTTGTTTGGATGTGCAGGATCTTCAAAACCAGGAGGTTGTTTAACATAGACCTATTCTGTAATCTTGCCATAAAGAAAGGCACTCTTGACATCCATTTGATAAACTGGAAATCCCATGTAAGAGGCAAAAGCAAGGAATAATCTGATTGCTTCAATTCTTGCTACAGGAGCAAATAGTTCATCATAATCCGCTCCCTCTTCTTGTTTATATCCTTGTGCAACCAATCTTGCTTTGTTCTTGATGACATTACCTCTTTCATCTCTTTTGACTCTGAAGAGCCATCTTGTACCAATTACCTTCATGCCATCAGGTAAATCACATAAGACCCAAACCTCTTGAAGCTTAAATTGTAGAAGCTCTTCTTGCATAGCTTCAACCCAGCTTTCTTTAGTTAAAGCTTGAGCTATATTCTTGGGTTCTTCTTGAGAGATAAAGCAAGCAAACAAACATGTCTGTTGATCCTTATGATTCATCCTGTTTTGTTTGTAAACAAAGCTAAGCAAAGCATTATGGGGCTTAGTGATACTCTTAGCTTTGGATCTTGTAAGAACACCAGAAGTAGGAGAACCAATAATTTTATTTGCATGATGATTCTTATGTACTCTAGAAGTGTGAGTTGTTGGAACAGTAAGATCATCTTCCAAATTTGTGAGATCAGGACCTTGTTGAGAGAAAATTCCTTCTTCCTGCAGCTCATCATCTGATTCTTCAAAAGGAGGCATGAATGGACCAGGAAAATCATCAGTGTTGGTCCAAGTGTGTGAATTGACTCCCCCAGAAGTACTTTCAAATTGAGCAGCAGTACTCTGATCCAAAGTACTGGGATCCAAAGTGCTGTTGTCCAAAGTACTGTGAGATGGATTTGTAGATTTTCCCTTTGTCTTCTCTGCTTCATAGGCTCGTCTTAGATCATCTTCATAGGACTTTGCAAGTGTTTCTTGAAAAAGCATGCTATTGAGTTCATCTTGAATAGCTTGATCTTCATCTGAGATTATGGGAGCTGAGTCAACAGTACTTTGCTCCTTGTCAACAGTACTTTGCTTCTTGTCAATAGAGTCTGTATCAGAAACATCTGTAGGACTAACATTGACACCATGAACTATGAACTGTGAATCTTTTTCTTCTGAATGAACAACTTGATTTTCCTCCCTAACAGGCACATAGTTCATAGAAGGAGTCAACACATCAAGGTCAAACATCCAATCAGGACATTTACCTCTTTGGTTTGGCTGATCTTCAAGGAATTCAACATGTAGAAAATCTTGAACCTTCCTTGTAACCCTGTTATACACCCGAAAACCTTTACTATTGGTATAGTAACCCAATAGGTATCCTTCATCTGACTTGCCATCAAACTTACCCAAATTATCAATGGTGTTAAGGATAGTGAGAGGACATCCAAAAGGTTTCATAAAGCTGATGCTAGGTTTCCTGCCCATAAGTAACTCATAGGGTGTCTTCATTTGGGGTTTGGTGATAGAAACTCTATTTAAAATATAACAAGCAGCACTTACTGCTTCAGCCCAAAACTGAATAGGTAAGAGTGAATCTGCAAGCATTGTTCTTGCTGCTTCTATCAAGGTTCTGTTCTTCCTTTCTGCAACTCCATTCTGCTGAGGAGTTCTAGCAATGCTAAATTCCCTCTTGATTCCTTTGTTGGCACAAAAATCATCTATAAGCTTATTTTTGAATTCAGTTCCATTATCACATCTAATACCTCTAACTTTAAGTCTCAATTGATTTTCCAGGGATATTATTAGATCATGAATAGCATCAAAAGTATCATCTTTAAATCCCAAGAAAAAGACCCAACTAAATCTACTGCAATCATCTGTCACAACTAAGCAATACTTCTTCTTGTTTAGGCTTGAAACAGAAACAGGTCCAAACAAATCCATATGCAACAACTCCAAAGGTTCTCTGATAGTTCTTTCCCCAAGCTTTTTGCATGAAGCTCTATGTTGTTTCCCTTTCTTACAGGCCAAACATGAATGATCAGTCTTGAAAGTTTTGGAAGGTAAACCTCGAACTAGATTGCCTTTGACCAGCTTGTTGATATTCTTGAAATTCACATGACCTAGTCTTCTGTGCCATAGATGTGCCTCTTCAAGTGTTGCTTTTGCTACCAAACATGTAGCTTTCTCAGTGGAGGTAATATTCTTCATATCTATGCTATACACATCATTGGTTCTTGGTGCCCTCAAAATCACCAAGTTATCATCTACAAACTTAAACTCAGGGGAGAGAATAAGACATTTTGTGTCAGTGAACAACACAGGATGCTTCTTGTCACAAATCTGAGATACTGATAAGAGGTTGAACTTGAGCTCCTTCACATAACGAACATTCTTAAAATCAATACTTCCTATCTTGATAGTTCCTTTGCCAGTAATTCTCCCTCCAGTAACAGGGAATAGTGTTCGTTAGGATAGAAAAACTACTCTAATAGGTCTAAAGGTGGAAGGAAGATTCTTTTTGTATTTTTATATTTTATAGAAAGCAATTAAAATCTCGGATTTGGAAGAAGGGCGGAATTAGTTGTTAGTCAACTAACCCAAGTTTACTACTTATGCAAATTAAAATAAAATAAATATCTAAACTATTGTGGTTATGAAAACAATATGGAGAAAGTTGTGTTTACTTAGATTTCATTACTCCCTAACTATCTTTTACCGGTTAATTGATATGTATG
>LBNU01001703.1:68351-112240 GCA_014162995.1 Artemisia annua | reverse complement strand
TAGGGAGTGCGTTCAATTCCCTAACTCTATAAGCTCCTACCTCACTCTATGACGATACGTCAAGTATCCTATCATAAGCTCACCGATAGCAACCTACGCATGAAATACTACCTTAAAATCGATTAACGCACATACGATTCACGTTTCCTAAGACTTTCAAGCTTGTTACCATATAGGAAGTTAGCCAGTTTTCTTAAGTCTAACGTAGATGAAACATTCACCCAAAGCACAATCACAACATACACATCACATGATAATCAATAGTTAGGTTTCATTAAGCAAACACAAGTTAATTTAGCCTAGCATGTTGAAGGAAAGAAAAGCACAAACATAGATCATACAACACATAGAAATATTGTATGGATTGAATGAAGACTTATCTTAGATTAAACATGCAAGTTAGAGGGGTAAAAGCACCCTCTAAGGTCTGTAATACACGAGCTAGGTTTAACCCTTAAGTTCTCCACCAAGTTCCTCTTTTTAAAACAATAAAATTCGTCCTATATATATAGAAAATACGGGCTGACGGCGTCAGCCCAAGGTGTGACGCCGTCACGCCGACGATTAGGGTTTTGTGATGGCCTTCTTGACGTCATCACGCCGCCTTGTTCCAGATTTGACGGCCTTCCCTGACGCCGTCACCAGACTAGGCCAAAAACTCTTTGGCCCGTCATGAGTAACTTCTAATTTCTTCACTTCATTTGTTTCTGACGTCGTCACGTTGAAGCTTGTGACGCCGTCACCTTCTGTGCACTTTAGGGTCTTTTGAGATTTTGTTGTTTTCCGCACTTTTTCACTCCGAAAGCGCCCGAAAATGCTTCTTTTGTGATTTTCTCCTCAAAAGTACCTAAAATGAGAAAAGAAACGACTTTGGGTGAAATCCGATCCAATAATATACGAATTAGGACTCAAACAGACCCCTAAAAACGTAACATTTTTCGTCTCATCAATTATGCAGTGAAAAACCGCATTTGGGATAGCTCAGCTCTTCATGCTCTCTCATATGGCCCGAGAAGTTTCTTTCCCTTTAGTAGTTTTATTTTTCCGATTTTGTATTTATATCCAGTTACATATGCTCAAAAAGAATGAAGTTTGATTGATTATTGCTGCAGTATGAGAAAAGTATGAAAAAGAAAAGTATGAAATGTGAAAGAAAAAGAAAAAAAGAATGTGAGAATATATGTACGCTAAGGTCGAAAGTAAAGCAAAATCTGTGTTGAAAAAAGAAAGAAAAGAGATGAAAGATCTATGAATATGCATTATGATGCTCAGCAGCCTATTAGTATATCACTTTATGAACCTATCTAAACAAAAGAAAAATTATCCATGCCTCATTCATACCCTTAATCCCTAAGCCAACCCGAAAAGTCCTCATTGATATCATTGTCTGGTGCTTACGCCTTGTCGGAGTTGTCTTTGTGTTTTGTGCAAGCCTATGGTAGCTATTTAGTCGTGTCTGTGCAAATTGAGTGACCTTAACCCTACTTGAGTGAATTGTGTGAATCATTTAAAATAATCCTTCGTGAGGTGTCTTAAGTTATGTGTCAATGCCTTTTTAGCAAATAATAAAATCTTGATAATATATCTCCATGATCACAAACAAATTAAATTTGCTCGCTTGATTGCTTGAGGACAAGCAATAGCTAAGTGTGGAGGTATTTGATAACGCTCTAATTATACATATTTCTCGAGCATTATATTATATGTTTTATGATCATTTAGTGTGAACTTTCGGTACTTAATAGCATGAAATGAATGCAGGTTCACTCTCGGATGCTCTGAAGCAAGAAACATCAAAAAGCTCTACTATTTCATCATTCGAAGTAAATAAATAAGAAGTCCACTATATTAGTCTTTTATTCCTAGCAAGTGCGCCGGTTTTCCAGCTCTGTGTGCCGCACTTGTCCTCTCGGTCAAAGGAATTCAATAAGTAATATTTAATAAAAGTGCACCGGTCTTATATCCGATGTGCGCCGTACTTCCTCTGCATTTATGAAACTTTGGCGCCAAGAAAATAGCTAAGTGCGCCGCACTTACAATCGAAGTACGCCGTACTTCGCCTATCAGTAAGCCTATAAATAGAGCTCATTTGCAAGCATTTGAACTCTCTAATCAACAACCAATTTTTATTAAGTAAAGATAAGAAGTGCCACGTGATCCTGAGCAATAAGCAGACGTGAACGATCAGAACGGGGGAGTTATATACTTGTTGGTGTCGAACTCTTGGTTACTTGTGACACTTGTGTAATCCATTTGATCAATCCAGTCCATATGTCTCTTGTTTACCGTTTAATCATTTCTGTTGTTATGAACTCATTAGCCATGAGAGGCTAAAGCTCTTGTGATTGCTTGGATATATGAATATAATAAAGTGATTTATGATTATGCTTTGATCTTTATCAATTTCAACTTTATGCTGTGAACTATTTTATCTCTAGTCTTATTACGTTTTATTACAAATGATTGAATCTAACTTGTTGAGATAGGTCGAAAGAAC
The DNA here is from genome assembly GCA_014162995.1 of Artemisia annua. Taxonomy (NCBI): domain Eukaryota; kingdom Viridiplantae; phylum Streptophyta; class Magnoliopsida; order Asterales; family Asteraceae; genus Artemisia; species Artemisia annua. Next base: position 109,743 of record LBNU01001703.1, on the reverse strand, counting down.
CAATTTGTTACCTGTAATTCTAGAAACTTGTCTGCGTTTCTAGCCTTTGAATGGAGAAATCCGATTAGGAGAATTAATAATAATCTAGACTTGATATAGAATACTATCTCGAGAGAAATCTCTTGGTGGATTAATATAAGTCTTGAATTGAACCTAACAAGTTATGAAATTTCTCTTTTGACGAAAATGGCTAAGTTATAAGTTGTGCACCACTCTATTATCAATTTAAGATCAGACATAAGCATTGTCACTAGATTATCTAAGCTATCCAAGCAGTCATTCGTTTTATCATTTGAATTCTTCATATTATCATAATCATTACTTTTTAACTATTGTCTTGTTTGGTTTATCAAAATCGGTGAAACTAGTATTATAAATTTAAAGCTTTCCTTACACATCAATCTTTATGTTCTTTCTCTCTTTTTCTTTGATCACTATAACGTATTGATGTGTCTTTATAAGTGATCCCGTCATCCTCTATATCAAAGTGCGAAAGAAGAATGCTTGTATTCGTCAAGAAACGAAGTGTTATAGATTAGTCATCACACACACGTAACTTATGTTACGATTCTCTTCTTCCTCCAAACTCTCTCATTTATATATATTGTATATTAGTGTATCCGACTTGTGTGTGAGTTGAGATTAGGTGTGTCAGTTTAGATTAGGACATGGTATGAGTTCTTGTATCGGTGTATGAAGACTAGGACTTAGTGTGAGTCCCTGTATTGGTGTGGACTAGGTGAAAGTCCGTGAAGTGAAGTGTGAAGACTTGAACCGTGTGAAAGTTCAAGTGGATGGCGTGTATGTCCGTGTGAAGACTTGGATTGTGTGAAAATCCAAGTGGACAAGGTGTATGTCCGTGTAGTGCTGTGTGTTGGTGTGTAGATTGGTTCTAGCTAGGATTAGGACTCGACAGTCTCCTTAGTGTCGTAAACTGGTATGAGCGTTGGTGTATGGTTTGCTCCGTCTGAAGGGAGTGTGTTGACATAGTGATTGCGCCTCTCGAGTGTGATACTCGAGGAGTGAAGTAGGGCGAAGGGTGAGCTTCGCATCGAACCACTATAAATCTCCGTGTCTCGGTTTGGGTGTTTTCTTCCTTTATCTCTTGTCTTTACTTTATTTACTTTATGCGTTATTATTTTGTTCACATACATTCGATAGATATCACATAACTACGAATCAAACATTTTTCAAAAACAAACAAAAAGGAATTAAAATTCTTAAAACGTAATTGTAAATGGTGAAACTATTCAACCCCCCTCCTAGTTTCTACACGGCTTCTTCGACAAAACTACATACACCTGCTTAGGCTTAGAAGCCTTAAATTTAGCCCCTTTACCTACATCAATACCACGAGACGGCTGTTTCTGAGGCATTTGAACCCCAACCTTTTTCCCTTTAGCCTTACAATTATGTACCTCACTGAACCCATCATCCGTCTTCTCCAAAGTAGCGGAAGCTTCTGCAGCCACATTAATGTTACTACGAACCGCCTTCTTAACATATTTAGGACAACTAATACGATCATGGCCAAACACTTTACACTCCTTACAATGTGGAGGCTTCCATTCATACTCAACCTTGATGCACGCTGTAATAAAACCACTATCATCCTTTTTGAGGATAGCCATAGTAATACGTCCCCATGAATATTAAAATAATTGCCTCAAATAATAAAGAAGAAAATACAGAAGGACAATTTGTGAAAGATTGGAGGATCTTGTTACAATTTTAGTTTGTTGGCTGGTATATAAGATATGAGACAAACCCGTTGTCTTATATCTCATCTCTGCACTATCTCTCACTTCTCTTAAAAAGATACAAACCCTATTCTCTCTTGTGATCTTGTAATCTGCTGATTCGTTCAGTTGTTGAGTTGTAATAAAACTATTGATATTTAGTCTATAAAGTAACAATAGATTAGTTGTGGTGACTTGTGGTTATTTTGGTAAACTGATTGAGATCAGAATCTTATGATCTTGATTTTCTAAGTTTGTTGTTGATCTTGAATTGAGATTCAATATCTATTTGGTTTAGTTTATAAAATCTTACGTATCATCTATAAGTTTATGCTTTACTGTATATTATGTCAGTCGTAAGAAGAAGGAGGTTTGCTTGCATACACAGAAAACCACTTAAGCTATATCTATATCCAAATTGGAGGATATTGTTAGGCCAATTCAGTGCTCACTAATCTTCGTCTAGGATTTGAATAAAAATACCCTAAGTGTTAACAAAGTCCCAAAATGAAAATAAATATTTAGTGAGTCATCTTCAGAGTGTAAAGAAAGACTTAACACTTCCTGAGACGGAAGTTAGTAAGTGAAGTTCCTAAACCAAGAAGAAGGTGATGGAGTCAGTGAGTGATGACAATAACTCACTGACTCCCTGAAAATCTCCTCAAACTAACAAGACATCTTGAACTTAGATATCTAAGAAAGATCTCTAAGTTACTGAAACATAAAGGCAAGGATTGTTTCGGAAAGATAAGTGTAAAGAACTTATCAAGAAAAGTCCAGATAGTACTAGATAGTGAGGAGATCACAAAATATTGCCATTAAACTTGGATTGTTATTCCGTAAACAATTTGAAATAATTTTTTGATTCAGTTCTAATAAGGATTTAAACGTTGGAAAAATCTTTGTATTTACTCACTCATTTATTTATCTTATTTGAAGTTTTAAACTTACGTTATTAGACATGATAGTCCGTTAGCTAACATAGCTAAATAATTGTAACCAACTAAAAGGAACAACACACCTATTTTGATTTCCTTAAATTTTCTTACGTATAAATTATAATAAAATAATAGCATATGTCTTTTATTAATCAATAGTTAAAGGTTAGTATACAAAAAATTACTTTTTTTTTAACATCAACCTTGTTATGTAGAGCGTTTATGGAAAAGTTTATACACTAAGAGGTTTATGGAAATGTTTATAACGAAACCACTTAACTTCCTATTGAATGGTAATGTTTCTCATTATTTTTTCATAAATGTATATCTATATTTATATTATATATAGAAAAATCAAAAATTGAAAAATGAAAATTTAAAAATAATTTAAAAAACTAATTTGTTCTTTTACTTAAATGGAAAGCCGAAAACTAATTTAGGAAACTTAAAACTAATATATCTCATTTCTTTAATATTGAAATAAGCTATTAAAATTTGTACTTTTATTTAAAATCATTATATGTTACAATAATTTACAGTTACATTTTGAATTTTTTGACGTTGTATGAATAGATATTATACGAAACACCTAACCAAAATATTATAACCATAATTATATGTCGTGATAAAATCCTGTTACTATGCACGGTTACTCATCTAGTTTATAGAATATACATATATGTATGAAACTTTTCATTTTTGTAACTTTTTTGAATTGTTAGTAGTCTTTTCAATTTTATGATAATAAGGATATATTGTTAAAATTGCACCTAAGTTACTTCCTCTGACTCAATATAGTTGTCCCTAGACAAGATGACACAATTTAAGAAAACACAGTCATTCTAACTTATTACCATAACTTACTTTTTGTCGAACGAAAGTTTTAGCTTTTGACTAATTATTTGAAGCTACGTTGTTCAAGTTTCTTTACTTTTGGTTAATTAAGTGAACCTAATGTATCAAACATTCAAACTCCTCCCATTTAAAGTACAAAACAATTAATATGGTACAATCAAAAATACAAACATGAACAATCAATACAAGAGTAAGGCGCATCTGAACGGGAAAAAAAACTCATGTTTGAACCGCACATTTGCTTGCTCGTACTAAATTTTTTTTGTTATTTTTTCTGTCAACAAGGGGCAACAAGAAGCATTAAGACACCCATCTCAAATCTAGACCATTAAGATCTTACTGCCTCTGACCGCGTCTGAACGGGAAAAAAAAATAACAAATGGTCTGAACGGCCAAAATGTATGACCGCGTCGGAACGGTTCAGATTCAGAGGCTGTTAAGAGCCTCTTTTTAGAAAATAAACGCAACCTAAATGAGCATCACTTTTGAGATGGATGAGTCAAATTATTTATATGTATTATACATACTAGCTGGTTATCAATGCGTTACAGAGGTATATACTAGTACTAGTATAATTAAATTTTGACGTGAAAATATTCCATTACCGATTTTTCGTAACAATAATTTATCAATGTTTTTACTAAAAAGGATTCTTTTTTTCTCAAAGGAATAACAAAAAAATCCGTTGTGTGTTAGAAAAATACCTGGAACCATGTGACTACCATCTACTTAAGGTACTTAACGTCACTTGTAATTGATACAAGTCGGTTGTTGTAGAGCGATTCTCAGTTACCATCTCAACTCCAACATAACCATTTCTCACAACGAGTCATTCAGACCTGGGCGATGTCCCGGACTGTATATGATGGTATTATATATTTAAATTGTTATTTTCAGCACAAATTTTCGTCATTTTGATCATGGATCCGTCATTTATTTTCGTCATTTTATATTCGGGATGTATTTTTGTCATTGTATATATAAGTTGTCATGGTCGCATACATTTTGTAAGCATGATACGTATTTAAAATAGTTTATTGACATGTAATCTTTTAAGATGTATTTTTTACGTAATATTTTTTGTCTATTTATTTTGGTATTGACTCTATCATTTTTTATTGGAACTAACTAATATGTCATTATATATCTAAGCTGTGATTGTACCACATTTCTAAGCATAACACACATTTAAAATAGTTTATTGACATTAAAAAAGTATATGTGAAGAGATTTTTTTCAAAATGTTACATTGAAAAGAGTCTTTTCACATATAATTTTTTAATATGTATAAGTTACATAAATTATTTTAAATATGAAGCGATGACATTAATGTTGGAGACCTTTTATATTCATCCACGTGCAATTCACACAAGTTTGGACTGCCTCAGGACCCATGCGATGCACACAGGTTGGATTTAATTGTTTTTTTCGTAATGTTCGGGACTAATTTTCTGTTCATGTTTGAAACTCTCATTTTTTTGTAAAAGACGGACTTCGTTGTTTAAATAAATTACTTTATTAAAAGCGAACTATAAAACAAATTTCCTTTTTAACAAAACTATAAAAACATAAAACATTAAAGTGATTAGTATATTCAAGAGTATAAATTATAATTCGTATAATAAATTATAATTCGTATAGTAAAATATTGCATGTTTAATTTGTAACGTACTATTAATATGAATCCTCAGTATTCATCTATATTGACACCGGTGGCCGTGGCGTTGTTCTTGTTGTTGTTCTTCTTGTTGTTGTCTTTGTCGTTGTTGTTCATTGGCATTTTGCATGTTTTGTTCTTGATACAATTTTCGTGACTTGTCGATCTCTTTCTTTAATGTGAAGAGGTTTTTTGCAAAATGTTATATTTAAATGAGGCTTTTCATATGTAATCTTTTAATGTGAATAAGTTACATAAATTATTTTTTAATTAATGCATTATTACAACATTTTTTCATAAACTATAATATCGAATTGGAGCATTCAGTAGTAACTCATTCTAAGTATTTACAATATGACGACATGAATCACATGATCTCAAATTCAAATGAATAATGCTTACCTCGTGATAGGTGTAGGATAAAATTTGAAATACAATTTTCTTCTCCTTTATATACTTCTTTGATTTAGAAGATTCTCATTGTTATGATGATAGTGTGAAGATACTTTTATTATATTTTTATTATATACTACCATTTGCAATATGTGATATCGACATAATTTACACAGTCATATCAAATATCAAAGTCACGCAATATTCCAAGACGTTTAATTAAGAAAGTGACATTAACACAACGCAAGACAAAAAAACTACATTAAGAGCAAAAATATTAAAATGCACCAATAAAGTGTGGTAATAATTATTGACTAAAAATTAATGCTCGTCAGATTATTTTCAATAAACTTACTTGCTAACGAATCAATAGTATTAGCCCGGTTATCGGTATTACATGAAGTAAAATATTGCATGTTTAATTTGTAACGTACTATTAATATTAATGCTAAGTATTCATCCCACCGGTGGCCGTGGCGTTGATCTTGTTGTTGTTGTTGTTGTTGTTGTCTTTGTCGTTGTTGTTCATTGGCCTCTTGCATGTTTTGTTCTTGACACAATTTTTGTGACTTCTCGATCTTTCTCTTTAATGCTTCTTGATGCGCTACAAAAAAAATAGATATAGTTGATCGTTAGTAACTTAAATACAGTTAATCAATATATTGCATTTTCGATCAAAGTAAAAATGTTCGTGCATGTTCCACTTAATTGATAAGACAACGATGTGTAGGATCTCTTAAACCATTAGAGAAGATGATGTTACTACCAAATCTCCTAAGCTACCATCTTTATGTCCTACATTGTTACACACAAAAAACACACGCGAAGTTTACATAAAATAATATAAATCAATATGCTAAATAAGTAAGACGATATGATGCTTACTTTACCACCATAATAAGTTGTAGCCCAATGTGCACGCAGTGTGGAGGAAGTTGTGGGTTGTTGTGTGTCATTTTTGACACATTATATAGTTGATAAAATATTTGTAACTCATGGACGGAAAGGTAAAAAGACTAACCACTAATTAGTATGTTTAATTTATACATTCATGACATTTTTTGTTTGTATTCTTTGAGGTTTAGAGATTACTTGAAACATGTTGTACCGTACATACTTTTGTGCATGATTCCTATGTACATGCCCTTATGCATGACTATTAAATCAATGTACTAACACATGAAGCTTCCACATTTCTCTTTCAATTCATGAGACATTTATTGTGAGCACTTTGCATTTATAAGACAACTTAAGCTTTTAGTATACGAGTCGTTCAGACCCGGGCGATGCCCCGGGCTGTATATGATGGTATTATATATTTAAATTGTTATTGTTCAGCACTAATTTTCGTCATTTTGTTCATGGTTGAATTTTGTTGGTTAATAAGTTTTTAAGTTGTGTTTGTTTATTTTGTCATTTTTAATTGAGGTTGAGTGAAACACTCAAAATAGTATTTAATCTCGCGCGTTGCACACAGTTTTTATTTGTTTTGGTTATGTGTTTTTGTTGAGGTTGTACGTTTCTAATTGTTGATTGCGTAATAAGCTTAAATGCATACTGCTCTATCAAAATATTGATAGCCCGTGTGATGCACACGGGCTTTGTAGAAGCTGTCAAAGTATAGTTATTTTGGTTTATTTTTGTCGTTTTAGATTTTAGTTGTCATGATATCACAAATGTGTTAACTTTTAAACGTTTTTTAATAGGCTTTTCTTTGTTGCTTTAGGGTTGTATATTAGTTTTTATATCTTAATAGTCATGAAAGCCCGTGCGATGTACACGGGCTGTATAGAAGTTTTCAAAGTTTAATATCCGTCATTTATTTTCATCATTTTATATTCGGGACGTATTTTTGTCATTATGTATATAAGTTGTCTTGGTAGCATACATTTTGTAAGCATGATACGCATTTAAAATAGTTTATTGACATGTAATCTTTTAAGATGTAGTTTTTACGTAATATTTTTTGTCTATTTATTTTGGTATTGATTCTATCGTTTTTTATTGGAACTAACTAATATTAATACATTGGGCTAAGTTATAACTATTTCTTATGATAGTCAACAATGCTCGTGCGATGCACATGGGTTGTATAGAAGTTTTCATAGATTTAAAATACGTGCGATGCACATGGGCTGTATAGAAGTTATCATAACGTAATATTCGACATTTATTTTCGTCATTTTATATTTAAGTTGTCATGGTGTCACACATTTGCTAAGCTTTATACGTATTTAAAATACTTTATTGAGTTGCACATGGGCTGTATATAAGTTTTATACTGTAATATTCAGAACTTATTTTCGTCATTATATATCTAAGTTGTGATGGTATCACATTTCTAAGCATGACACACATTTAAAATAGTTTATTGACATTAAAAGAGTATATGTGAAGAGATTTTTTTAAGATGTTACATTGAAAAGAGTCTCTTCACATGTAATTTTTTAATATGTATAAGTTACATAAATTATTTTAAATATGAAGCGATAACATTAATGTTAGAGACCTTTTATATTCATCCCCGTGCGATGCACACATGTTCGGACTGCCTCAGGACCCATGCGATGCACACAGGTTGGATCTAATTGTTTTTTTCGTAATGTTCGGGACTAATTTTCGGTTCATTTTTGAAACTCTCATTTTTTTGTGAAAGACGGACTTCGTTGTTCAAATAAATTACATTATTAAAAGCGAACTATAAAACAAATTTACCTTTTAACAAAACTATAAAAACATAAAACATTAAAGTAATTAGTATATTCAAGAGTATAAATTATAATTCGTATAATAAATTATAATTATTATTCGTATAGTAAAATATTGCATGTTTAATTTGTAACGTACTATTAATATGAATGCTAAGTATTCATCTATATTGACACCGGTGGCCGTGGCGTTGTGCTTGTTGTTCTTCTTGTTGTTGTTGTCTTTGTCGTTGTTGTTCATTAGCATTTTGCATGTTTTGTTCTTGATACAATTTTCGTGACTTCTCGATCTCTTTCTTTAATGTGAACAGGTTTTTTTTTTGCAAAATGTTATATTTAAATGAGGCTTTTGATATGTAATCTTTTAATATGAGTAAGTTACATAAATTATTTTTTAATTAATGCATTATTACAAGATTTTTCCATAAACTATAATATCAAATTTGGCGCATTCATTAGTAACTCATTCTAAGTATTTACAGTATGAAGATATGAATCACATGATCTCAAACTCAAATAAATAATGCTTACCTCGTGATAGGTGTAGGATAACATTTGAAATACAATTTTCTTCTCCTTTATATACTTCTTCGGTTTAGAAGATTCTCATTGTTATGATGATAGTGTGAAGATATTTTTATTATATACTACCATTTTCAATATGTAACATCGACATAATTTGCACAGTAGTCATATCAAATATCAAAGTCACGCAATATTCCAAGACGTTTAATTAAGGAAGTGACATTAACACAACGCAAGACAAAAAACTACATTAAGAGCAAAATATTAAAATGCACCAACAAAGTGTAGTAATAATTATTGACTTAAAATTGAATCCTCGTAACATTATTTTCAATAAACTTACTTGCTAACGAATCAATAGTATTAGCCCGTTTATCGGTATTACATGAAGTAAAATATTGCATGTTTAATTTGTAACGTACTATTAATATGAATGCTAAGTATTCATCCCACTGGTGGTCGTGGCGTTGTTGTTGTTGTTGTTGTTGTCTTTGTCGTTGTTGTTCATTGGCCTTTTGCATGTTTTGTTCTTGATACAAATTTGTGACATCTCGATCTCTTTCTTTAATGTTTCTTGACGCGCTACAAAAAACAATTAGATATAGTTGATCGTTAGTAACTTAAATACAGTTAATCAATATATTGCATTTTCGATCAAAGCAAAAATGTTCGTGCATGTTCCACTTAATTGATAAGACAACAATGTGTAGGATCTCTTAAACCATTAGACAAGATGATGTTACTACCAAACCTCCTAAGAACCATCTTTATGTCCTACATTGTTACACACACAAAACACACATGAAATTTACATAAAATAATATAAATCAATATGCTAAATAAGTAAGACGATCTGATGCTTACTTTACCACCATAATAAGTTGTAGTCCAATGTGCACGTGGTGTGGAGGAAGTTGTGGTTTGTTGTGTATGATTTTTGACACATTATATAGTTGATAAAATATTTGTAACTCATATACGGGAAGGTAAAAAGACTAATCACTAATTGGTGTGTTTAATCTATGCATTCATGGCATTTTTGGTTTGTATTCTTTAAGGTTTAGATTACTTCTTGCATATTAATGAATTACATTCGATATTAAGCACCTCACTCAATATTAGACACTAAATGTATAAGTCATATGTACTTACCACTTAAGCATGAAACTTAAACCAAGGTACTTACACATGAAGCCTCCATATATCACAATCAATTCATGAGACATTTATTGTGAGCACTTTGCATTTATAAGACAACTTAAGTTTTTAGTATATAAGATAAGATTAGGGATGGCAATGGGCGATAAAAAACCCACAACCTGCGGGTACCCACCATAAATGGGTGGGTAAACTCGTCAATTTTCACCCACGGGTGGGTCATGGGTAAAAATCTATACCCATCGGTGGGTGGTGGGTGGGTGACGGGTGAGGCATACCCATCGCGGGTAAACCCATGACACCCATTTAAAATACCCACGGTTACACCCGTCCAAATACCCGTGGGTGTACCCATAAACCCATGTTAATTAATTATCCTACAGTAATTAAAATTTTTATGATGTTGCAGGTGTACATTTAATAGTTACCAAGTCTTTAACCTAAAAGTTTGTTTGAGTTTCAAGACTAAAAAAGGAGTATGAAAGATCAAACAATCAAAGTTGTATAAATGTTAAGATGTATAATCTTATGCTCTCAGTTAGGGTATTATTGAGAAGGCTGTTGATTTGACACACTGACAAAGTTTTTGAAGAAGTAGGATGCTAAGAACGCCAAGAATTTTTTGTTTTGCTAAAGATATTTTACTTTATCTTTTTAATGAATAAATATGAATGCGATTTGGTGTACTAATGTTTGATTGCTACTTTCAGGCACGTGTTTAAGTATTTTGTGAACTTGGTATTTGGCAAACTGATTGGTGTCTTATTAAGCAGTTTCATAGTTAGTTTTCATATCTTGGTTTTGTAATTTTGTTGGATAACACTAACCCATGGGTTTACCCATGGGCAACAAATACCCATGGGCATGGGCATGGTTAGAAAACTATACCCATTGGCGGGTGACGGGTGGGTGGCGGGTGAGAAAAAAATTACGTGGGTGGGTGACGGGTTAGAGGTACCCGTGCCCATTACCCACGGGTGCCATCCCTAGATAAGATATTAGCAAATTTTATGTTCATTATCATCAAATGTTTTGATAACCTCTAACTGATCACTTTTATACTTACTTCAACTAACAACTTATTAACTAATATGTTCATAAATTGTAACCGAATTTAATTATGATTGCAAATATCAAATTTTTTTTTAATTGCAGTAAATGATAGTAATAAAGTAGATATTCAAATTTTTGAAACATTTATTCTTTAGACAGAGTTAAAAAAATTCTCATCATCTCCGTGTGTTGGCTTAAGGTATTTGAACCATTGCTAATATTATTAGGTGATCTACTATTGTGCAACAAGTGTTTGTACAAGTGGTAGGCAGCTACACTAGGTTTAAGCCCAAGCCTAATTATAAGCTTAAGGTCCATTAGGGGGTGGCAGTCATGATTCGATGCCTCCCCAATAATTCATCACTAACCAATCATATCAAGCCACCACATTCCATGATTCAACCATACCTCACCATACTTTTTTAGTGGCAACCATGATTCAAATAAAAACTATTTTTATTTTTTATTTTTTAATGGGCAACGTTCGAAACATTAATGGCCAACATTCGAAAATTGAATGCCTTTGTTCCATGATTCATCGGTATGAAACCCCGAAATGCTTGCTTTGTGGTGCCGAGGAAGAGGCAATTCCCATGCCGCTCGGCATGAGGCATACCGAGCTACAAACCGAAACCATAGCCACCCCCTTAGGTTTAAGGTTAGATTGTTTGTTCACAAAGCTATGTGTTGAATGTAAATACATATGAAATCATTATTATGTAATGACAAAAAACACATTCAATAATAATACTTTTTTTGCTATTTTACTTGATATCAGAACTTTAGATACAATCCTCACAAAAAAATAGCTATCCTTCGGTCATCGGCTATTCACCGATGATTCGAAAGGATCCCGGTCTATTTATCTTTTTTGGTTTTATTATTTTCTTTTTAGTCTTTTCTTTTTTTGTTACATAAACCTTAGCTTACAAATCCCTAGCCGTCATAATACACTCATATTATGTTGATTTATCCATTAATCAACTAAGTTTGTTTCATCAACCTAACTCCTTGCTTTAACACCGGAGATCATTGTCGTCTTCGAAAATAGCTGATCACAAAATTGTCACTCCTACCTAAGACAAAGTAAGCTATGACGTAATAATATACAGCTTTGCCGCCGAATACAACTCTACCTCCGTGCAAAAAACAAAAAGGAAAGAAGTGCAAATTCAAAGAAGAGAAAAGCAAGAAGATGTCAACATTTTATCCAGTTTGTGCGTTCGAAAATCTCCCGTTCAAATAGCAAGAGAGTGTTAGATGACTATGTTAAGGCCCATGCCTAATGGTAGACTTAGGGTCCATTAGGTTTAAGGTTTGTTTGCTTGTTCGCAAAGCTATATGTTGATTATAAATACATATGCAATCCTTCTTATGTAATCAGGAAAACACATCAATAATATCTGTTATTATTTTACAATTTTCACCCATCTTTTTCACCCCTGTTGTGGGGTGTCGATCGCTAGTCAATGTTGCATTTTTTTTAATCGCCTGCACAACCGAAATATGAAGCAAGAAATAGACAAGATATGGACAAAACAATCCCACGTTTAATGATTGAGATGCATTTAAGTTTTAGCGCGTGTGTTATGTGTGTGTGTAAAAGTTGAAGATGAAGAAGTTAAATGTGTGTAAAGCCTTTTGTGGTAAATGTAGTGTGTGCTACGTGGATATTTATTTATTTATTTATTATTTTTTTTATTGTGTTTTTTTTTTTTTTTTTTTTTTTTAGTTTTTAATTTTTTTAGATATTATTTGTTAAGCCTTTCATAAAAGAATGAAAAGAAAAAAAAATGTAATTGAATTAAAATTTGTTAGTTGAAAAATAATAAATAACAAAAGATGAGGTCGCCCTTACTGTGGCAAAAAATTTCATGCAGGTAGTCGAAAAGAGAAAGCTGATGTGACGGGTAAAATGATGGTCGCTGCTGGTCACTACTTCCCCAGCCTCAGAAACTTATGGTTTATAAAGAGTTAAATGACATAGCACACGACTATGTTATGATTTTGATCGGTTAAGCATACAACACTAGGGTGGCAATCCGGGTCGGGTTTGGGTTGTCGAGTTCGGGTTGACAGGTTGGCAGGTCAGAAAACCTCAACCAGAACTTGACCCATTTAAATCATCGGGTCAGCTATGTCAACCATAACCTGTTTACGCATAACCCGAACCTGACCCATTCAACCTGTATATATACTTGGGTTGGTGATGCAGGTTTTACTGACCAGGTCTTAAATTTATTAAGTCTCGATAACCTAAGGTCTACCTATTTGCACTAACGGACATAGAATCCGGTCGCGGGTAGACTAGTATTTGGTAAAACCGAGGTTGTCCCAAGAGCTATGTGGTTTGGATTATTTCTAAGTCTAATGTCACTAAATTAAACAAATTTAAAAGTTGATTTGATTGATTGATTGAATAAAAACTAAAAGCAAGTAAGCAAGTAAAATAAACGAAATGAAATGAAGGTTGTGAGCAGTAAGAGAAAAGTGTGCTAACCTTATTACTCATCCTACAATATTCATAATCACGTTTGCTATTAAACTAATCTCATGCTTCAGGTGGGGCGGACATGTATCACTAGGTTCATATGGTCAAGTTCCCTAGCCTATCTCCCCCGAATCCTGCCAGGAACCACAGGCACTACCCCATGCTAGTAAGCCGACGTACGGTAGACGGGTTTGAGTCATTAAGTACCACTACATGCTAGACTTATCCTTTATTGTCTGTTGTCACGATCATAGACCATACTTTAATTGCTTAAGTTCCTACACCCCGGAAAGTGGTCCTATGGTCAATTTGCACACAAGGTCTGTGGTTAGTTGTCATCCCAACCATATCCTCGCAACTCAACTACGTCAGGGTCCTATGGTCAATTCTCCTAGCATACCAAGTATAATCGGGTGTTTTAAACTATCGCAACTAAAGGATCTCAAGATAAACTAAGCATGCACACATGTAGAAGCATTAAGAAAAGTACGAAAACATAATCAAAACAATGTAAGAATCATAACTAGGCTAGCACCAGAGGTGTTTAGCCGATCATATTAAATTCAACACTCGAAATAATGTTTACAAATGCCATATATTCGAAATGTAAATGAAATGATGAAATGGTAAAACTTATGGTGTTTAGGCGTGATTTCTCCCTTGGAAAGGCTCCGTATGCTGCTGTAGAATAGCCTCCTAAAAGCTCCCAACGATCTCTGACTTTGTGTGTGAGAAAGTTGTATGACAAAATGCAGAAATTAGGGCTGTATTTATAGGCCCGACACCAGCTACGGCGTAACTCATAAATGTGTTACGGCGTAGCTAGTATAACGTAGTATGATCTTATCCATTATCACTAGTTACGGCATAGTTGAAAGATTGTTACGCCGTAACTCCAATTAGGGTTTCGTCTTACGTCATAGTCTTCGACTGAGCAACGCCGTAGCATCCTTCTTAGATCTAAGATCATCTCGGTGTCATTGCTATGCCGTAACTCCATAAGTGGTTACGGCGTAAACACTATCTTCTAGGAAATTCAAAGTCTTGGATAAGCTACATCGTAACCATGTGTTGTGGTTACGCCGTAGTTCTTGATTAGAGCCATTTCCTATTTGAATTCCTAGCTATGGCGTAACGGAGAGTTTCAGTTACGGAGAGTTTGAGTTACGCCGTAGCTATCTTCAGCATACTAAGTCAATGTGTCTTTGATGAATTCTTTCCATTTTCCGCGTCTCTTTAGTTCCTATGCTCACTTTATGACCTGGATACAAAATATAAAGGAATTAGAGTATATATCCACATAATCAGTATAATAAATGAGCATATTAGGGGGAAATTGACACTTAAATATCAGTATTATTTGACATTATCAAATATCCCTCCACTTGAACTCTACTTGCCCTCAAGTAGACCTTATTAGAAGTATTTTTAAAAAGATATCCCTCGGTATTACTCGGAAAATATGAGACTAAAAATATCCTACGCTAGAATTTTTCAAAGCCGAACACTACTCGAAAAGGGGAACTAACACTCATACTCTCAATATTTTAAGTGTCAATCTTCGGGGTGATCACTCAAAGCACAGTCATAGTAAGTATTCTATCATAGGCTTGGCGGTTACACGAATCTTTACCACTAGAGCTAAGGTCAAAACAATCCTAGAAGGCAATATTGGGTGACACAAATATGGTTATGGGTGTAATGTCATTACTAACATACTTCCGAAGGCGACAAAGAACATTGATACATGACCGGAACGCCGGGTAAGACATCAATGCCTGCTTAAATCCCTCACCTAAGCATGAATCGCGACTAAAGGGTAGGTATAGACATGGGAATACACAAAATGGGTGTTAAAAAGAAAATATCAAGCAAATAGTCTAAGCCTACAACTAAGTCATTACCGTTTACCATTCGGCCAAAGTCCAAGCTTTGAAATTCAAGTACCAGATCATAGCAAGTAAGTGTGCCATTAGTGGACGTCATGATGGACACACTACTTGGTCTTCATGTTGGTGTAGAAACATAATCAACTTCATTCTTCAAATGTGACCGAAGTGGCTCTTCGATACCAAATGTGGAAAACTAGAAGGGGGGTTGAATAGTTTTACGTCTTTTTAATTTTATAAAAACTTAGTTTTTAAAACTTCGATTCTAGTTTTATGTGAGATCAATACTTGCACACTTATAAACACTTATATCTACGAAAGTAAATGATGGCAATATAAACAAATAAGTAAAGAGATAGAGATGGAAAGATCGCACCACAAGACAAAGGATTTATAGTGGTTCGGCTACGAAGCTCCTCTTCGCCCTACTCCACTCCCCGAGCACCTAACTCGAGAGTTTTCTTCACTATGTCAACAAGCTCCCTTATGGCGGAGAAACCTTACACACCTTTGCTTACACCGTTTAACGACACTAAGCAAAATGTCGAGTTCTAATTTTAGCTAGAACCAATCTCACAACTCTTCACAACTTCTACACAACTGGTGCACACCACAACTACTACACTACTTTTCACAACTTCACTACTTCTTCTTCACAACACTACTTCTTCTCAACACTACTTCTTCTTCACTACTTCACTTCACTACTACTACACCTAAATCTACTTATTATGAACACTCTACACCATTACAAATAATTTACACAACTACAAAACTATATTCACAAATCTACAATACTTCTTAACTAGATGTTGAGAGAGTATTCTTCTCTTGCACTTTGAATGGTGAGGAATTGAATCACTTGAAACAAAGACTTATAATCTTATGATCAAAGGATTTAGAAGGATGTTTGGAAAGGATTGAGACTAAAAATTTTCGTGCAAAAGGTGAGGAAAAATAGCAGAAATGAGCCAGTATTTATAGGCAAAAGAATCTGACAACAGGAGCGTGCCGGCCCCCTTAAATGGTGTCCGGCCCCCTTAAAATTAAAGGGGCCGCCCTCTTGTAACGGCAAGATTCTTTGTCTTTTTCTGGTGAAAGTTTATTTGGTTAAAAACTAACTCATTTTGGTTAAAAATTTGAATTCAGATATTTGTTATGAATTAAACATTTTCCTTTAATTACCAAAATTGTTTTTCAAAAATATATAAGATTATAACATTTTATAAACTTTGTAGTGTTTAAAAAAAATCCCTTTGATCATAAAATGTATTAGTCATTTGTTTATTCATACCTTAAATGATATTGTTGGATGGAATGATATTTGTAACTAAATACTTGTTTACGTAATAATTTTACGTTTAATGTTTTTACATTTTGTGATCATCAAAATGTAGGGACATCGAAAAATATTAATTACGTTTTTATGCATTATTTATATCAACAATCTCCTCCTTTTTGATGATTACAAAATCTAAACTCATTAAATCAAAAATTAAGACATATACAAGTATTTAGTGAGTTTATATCATTTCTCCCCCTTTTTGTTAGAATAAAAAAGATTATCCCGACGAATGTAGAATTCCCCCTTGACGTATACTCCCCCTCATTTTAATGCCATAAGAAAAATCGAGATATGGAATGCTTGCAAAAAAAATATATAGAACAGAAGCAATATATATGATGCATGGAATAAAAATGTTACAAGAGAGATAATAGGAATGCATGAAAATAATAAAACACAAGAATCATTCATTAATATAATTATTCAAATAGATTATGTTGAAAACATAATCGTTGATACATAAGCATATATAGATATATATGCTTTTCTAGCAAACAGAACTACATTAGATAATACTAAGTTGCCAACTCGAGGTCTCTTAGACTTGCTTGGGACACAAAAGGTTTGTGGTGATTTTATTTAGAGATGGGAAGCATGGTGTTTTAATTTAGTGGTTTGATGGTGTAGGGTATGGAGTGTTAAGTGGTGGTGAGTTTGGAACGGGAGTGTTTGTTTGAGGGTTGGAGTGTTGTGTTAGAGATGATGTTGGAGAAGACCTAGTAAGGAGATGCTTAATCCAAGTAAGATGTTCATTGAGTGCAAGGGTTTGTTTTGGGAGAAAGATGCAACAAGGACAATTGTTAACATGATTCTCAAATTGGATCAAGTTGTTGGATAGTGAGGAGTGGGTGGAGGAAGGTTGTTGATCCAAATTGCGTTGAGCAAAGTGTAAGGCAAGGAGAGCACTAAGCTCATGAGCTTCTTTGAGCTCTTCAACGAACCATTTATGTTCGGAGGAAGGTGATGATGGTGGAGTTGGATTGTGATTAGGGATTGAGGTTTGGTCATGAAACATAGGATCCATGTTTGGATGAGTGTGATGGTTGTTGTTTTGAGATTGAGTATGATCCTCAAAAGGGTCATTTGATAGAAATGAGTGAGATGAATGTGGAATTTTATTAGTAAGTGTGATTGTGAGGATGCCTTGTTGATGTAAAAGAGTGGTTTCATTTGGGTAAGTTTGAGGCTTAGGTGTTGGTTGGTTAGAGACAACATCATTTATTGAGGTGGATTTTTGACATGTATCAAGCTTTCTTCTCCAAACGGGTTTGATGGAGATCTTTGCAACCCTTGAAGGCTTGGATCTTGGTTGATTTGGAGATGACATGATGGGTTGAGTAATGATTTGTAATGAACAGGGGTATTTATAGTGTGATGATTATGTGTTTATGGAAGGATAATGTGTGTTGGATTGGCTAGACAAAATGTGTTTGTTTATTTAGGGAAATGGAGAATCAAAGTAGGGTGAAATGGCTATAAAGCAGAAAGCAAATTGATGCTTGGGTTTTGCAACCTTTGCACTTAGGTTTTACCTCTCAAGGGATCTTGAGAATGTAACACCCCCAAAATATGGTTTAGCGGAAGCATACATGTTTGGGTGCTACTAAAATGGTATCACAACACAAAGTAAAAAGAATGGTTTTACCTCAACCGTTTAATAGAAATTTTATATTTTCAAAAGTATTTCGTTTACAAAATCAATGTGTAAGTATAAGCCCATAAAAGAAATAAAGCGGTCCCAAATATATCAGAGTCATCTGCGACCATGCCATGCCCTGCCAAAGCCTCCAACAGTAAGCTATCGCTTTAAACCTGAAAATACATGCTAAAGTATCAACACGAGGTTGGTGAGTTCATAGGTTTATATAAATAGCAATTCAGTATAAAAGAAACGTGACTTCGATAAAAGCTTGGTGACCATTGTATCGCGTACAATGTCATAAAATAGGGTTCACTTTCAAGTAAATGCAGTAATTTGGACCACAAGGTTAAACGTTTGCTTGACCGTTACATTCGGTCATGATCACATATAAGCTGACCGGTACATTCGGTCACGTATGTACATAGCAAATTGGCCTGTTCATTTGCCAGGTTGGCCAGTTCATTTGATTATGCAGGTATAATCGTTTAAAGTACTTGTGTCTGTATGTAAAGTAATAACGTGTGTAACAGATAAACACAGAAGGCATTCAAATAACCAAATCAAATATTCAGTCAAACAACAAAGTTTGCGTAAACAATTCGCGTATCCAAGTAAACAAGCATTGAGTTTAGTTAAAAACGAGCATGTATTCTCCTCCAAAACAGTTATAAAACGAGTAAAAATAGGGGTCATGAACTCACCTTAGCAATTAGCAGTCTGATAGTAAAAAGTCAAGTAGTGATAGAGTACGGCACCGACACGCGACCTAAACTAATATGGCAAGTCTTAGTTTACAAAGTTGATTCACGGCTCAATGAGTTTAATTTAGTTTAAGTGTTCTCAAGTGGTGGTGTTTATTGTTGCTTGTATGGTAGCGTTTATGTTTAAATAAGTTTAGAAGTGTTTGTAAGTATTGGCTCTTGGAAAGTGTACGAGTATATAAGTATATAAAAGTATTCAAGACGGATCAGTCTCCGGTTCGGAAGTAACCGAAAGACTTAGTACGGAAAGTATTCACTAGTAAGGTGTTTGTGAAAAATTATATGTCATCGGTAAAATAGTAAACACTTACGTTAAGTATTTATAAAATGTTTACATTGTATGGTGTATATATATCAGTGGATGATAAATTAGAAAATATTTGTATTACATTTGTTATAAATAATTTAGTATCATTTAGTTTTCGTCTTTTTGTCGGGTTTACTAAAAATATACTAAGTATAGAATTTGACGAAAGTCGGGCATGACCCGTTCGTAAATATTAAATTTCCGCATATTTATCGAGTGTTGCAAAAATATCCATTGTCAATATATGTATACTCATATGTAGCTTACAATGTATAATTTAGTTAATTAGGTACACTTAGTACAATTATCCCATTGTTAAATAAATTATTGAGTAGTTATTATTAGTCCAAGGGCTATAGGTGTAAAACTAGTAAAAATGAATATTGCAAAATGGTGACAGTAAGGGGGTTCAAACTCGGGTAACTTTTGTAGAGTGAGCAACCTCACCTTTGGACTACAGCTTCATTTTGTTATATAATGCGTATGTTTGGTATTTATGTAGCTTCTTAACTGTGATTCCAAAATGGTTAACTCTTAACAGTGGGTTATACGTTGTGTTTAAATTTTAGTTTTCAAAACAAGTTAATAAGCTCAATGTTATCAAAAAAAGTTGTTAAAGTTTTACAAAATAAGCACTTTTTCCAAAATGAGCCAATACTCAAGATAACTTTAGATCTATATTTCCTTAGTCATTTTTAGTCCGAAAATCTCATAAATAAGTCACAACTTTTATATGTGTATGCCGAATGTTTAAACAAATAGCACTAGCTTATATTTCTTTGAGCTTATAAATGTTAAGCAAAAATAAAAGTTACCACACAAGCTTAAATCGACATAACCAAGAAATATTCATGTATGCATGTTGAACGAATTAAAACCAAACACATTTATGTTTTTCTAAAACTTTAGCACATACAAAGCAATATTGTATAGCATGTTGTATACTAAGAAGTCAAGAAGCACAAGTTAGAAAACTTAGAGCTCTTACAGTGAGTTTGGGAGATTATCGAGCAAGATGAAAGACCAAAGACCAATTTTATAACCCAAGTATTATTATAACTCAAGCTGTTTCCAAGATTCCCCACAAGCACTTCTTAGTTTCACCCTTGATATACACTATGTTTGCAAACAAATTTGAGAGACACTGGTGGTAATAGTTGGGTGTGTGTCGTTCAATATATGGAGCAAAGAGGGATCTCATTTTTAGTTTAATGTATAGTGGACAAAGGATTGCATAGTTCTTTTTATGATATTACCCATGCAATAGATATCAAAGTGGCTTTAGTTATATATTCAAGATTAGCATGTGATAGGTGAGTTGTAAATTGCGTGGCAACAACAGATTTTTGAAGAGGGAATATTATTTTGATTTTTATTTATGTATTTCGTATCCCGTTTGAGCTTTAATGTATGCTGCGGTGTCCTGGTTTGACGTTTTTAGTAAAACGCGTAATGTACAGTTTTGAGTGCGTTTTTATAAAAGTGATATAAAAATATTGTTTCGGACTCATAAAAATATTTATTTGACTTTTGCCATAATTAACTGAGTGTCGGTACGCGTGCGGTGTTGTTTTTCAGAAAAATGTGAGAAAGCTCTCAGTAAATTACGAAACTTGTCAGTAACTATCCGAAATGGATTAACTTGTGTTTACTGACAAAAATAGACTTTTTCAGTAGTGACTGTAAGCTACAGTGTGCAAGACAGCTCCCGAAAATGTTTAGAAATGTACAGAAACATGCAGAAACATGCAAAAATGCATATAATACTCAAAATAAATATAATAAATAGAAATTTATTATTAAATTAATTTATGAAAAATACCATTTGTCACAGAGAAGCTTACAACCGCCACCAGGCAGTGTACCTGACCGATGTAGTATAGTGAAGTGGCAAGTACCGGAGGATTGATCGTTCTCTCGGGGAATAGTGTCGTTAGGCTTGAAAAGCTACTCTAATTAGGTCTAAGGGTTGAGGGATGATTCTTTTTGTATTTTTATGTTTTATGAAAGCAAGTAAAAATCTCGGTTTTTTTGGAAGAGTGGGCGGAATTAGTTGCTAGCCAACTAACCCAAATAACCACTTTTGCAAATAAAATAAAAGAACAAGAAAAAGTAAATGGTTGTGAAACTTATATGAGAGAAAAATGTGTTTACTTAGATTTCCTTACTCCCTAGCTATCTTTTACCGGTTAATTGGTTTGTTGTGATTGTGTGGATGACGGGTTGTATTCCTTTAAACCATTCGTAGGGCCGTGTACGATCTTCCCTAACTCTGTAAGCTCCTACTTCACTCCTATGTCGAGCCGACTAAAAGCTCCTAACATGGGATCACTAGAATTTGCTTATGCATTAAATACAACCATATAATCGTAGTACACATCCGATTCATGTTTCTTAAGATGTTCAAGCAAGTTACCGTATAGGAGGTTAGCCAGTTTTCTTAAGCCTAACATCGACTTCACCCACCCACAATAATCACAAACAAACCAACAACATGTAATCAATAGCTAGGTTTCATTAGATCTAAGCAAACACAAGAAAAACCTAGCCTAGCATGTTAATTGAAAGACAAGCATAAGATATAATGAAGCAACACATAGACATATTGATTGATTTGGAAGAAGACTTATTATCAATTAAGCATCAAGGTCTCAAGGGTGAAAAAACCCCTGAAAATATAGTAAAATACGAGCTAGGGTTTATCCCTAGGGTTCTCCCAAAAGTTGCACACCTAATGAATGAAAATTAGAAAATTATATATAGATTTTACAACTTGACGACGTTACGTTTTAGCTCGTGACGTCGTCACCTTGCCGCCAAAACCCTTCTCGCATTGCTTAGATCTACTCTTGACGCCGTCCCTCATTAAATCTCTCTGGGCCGTCTCTCTTTAAGTTATAACGTGACGTCCTAGGTGAATTTACACGTGACGCCGTCACGTGTTAAATCTCCAAAATCTTTCTAGGGCGTCTAGTGCAAAAATCATCCACCTTGTTATCAAAGAGTGATGCCGTCACCTGGTAAAGCGTGACGCCGTCAGGTATAATTTCCAGCTTGGTTTTGAGACTTTGTCGTTTTCTTCACTTTTATGCTCCAAAAACGTCCAAAATGCTTCCTTTTCCAGATTTCTTCTCCGAAGTACCTAAAATGATAAAAGAAACGATTTAAGGCAATCTTTGATCAAATAATTACGAATTAGGGCTTAAATGACCCCCTAAGAGCGTAACACTTTTCGCCTCATCAAATACCCTTACACTTGAGATTTGCTTGTCCTCAAGCAAATGCACTTTTATTCCAATCAAAATATGAGTTAGGGGTCATTTAACACTAATATAAAAGTAATTACAACAAATAGTTATTCCACGCTAGTCATAACAAGCACGGAAATCAAACACTAGCACCTCACAAATAGTGTTTGGAAACTCTCATTTCTCGGGTGTTATAAACCTATATAACTAAATGGAAATGGAAGAATATCACTCACTACCTGTCATAGCAAATAGATTACCATAGGCTTGGGAAAGGATCGAAAATCTCCTCCACTAGGCGTAAGCACCTAAGATAAATGATGCGCGTGGATTGCAACATGCACTACGTTTTACCTCTCGAGGGATCTCGAGAAGCTTGCAATCCCCACCAGGCAGTGTACCTGACCGATGTAGTATAGTGTAGTGGCAAGTACCGGGGGATTGATCGTTCTCTCGCAGGGAATAGTGTTCGTTAGGCTAAAGGCTACTCTAATCTAGGTCTAAGGGTGGAGGAAGATTCTTTTTGTATTTTTATATTTTATGAAAGCAGTAAAATCTCTGGTTTTGGAGGATAGGGCGGAATTAGTTGCTAGTCAACTAACCCAAGTTATCTACTTCTAAGCTACTTATATTTTTGTATTTTTTTGTTTTAGAGAAAATCAGTGGTGGAGAATAGTGTTTACTTAGATTTCATTACTCCCTAACTATCTTTTACCATGTAATTAGTATGTTGAGTTTGCGTGGATGACGGGTGTATTCCTAACAAGTCGTAGGGAGTGCGTTCAATTCCCTAACTCTATAAGTTCCTACCTCACTCTATGACGATACGTCAAGCATCCTATCATGAGCTCACCGATAGCAACCTATGCATGAAATACTACCTTAAAATCGATAACGCACATACGATTCACGTTTCTAAAGACGTTCAAGCTTGTTACCGTATAGGAGATTAGCCAGTTTTCTCTAGTCTAACGTAGATGAAACATTCACCCAAATACAATCACAACATACACATCACATGATAATCAATAGTTAGGTTTCATTAGATCTAAGCAAACACAAAGTAAATTAGCCTAGCATGTTGAAAGAAAGACAAGCACAAGCATAAATCACACAACACATAGACATATTGTATGAATAAAGACTTATCTTGGATTAAACATGCAAGTTAGAGGGGTTAGGATACCCTCTAAGGTCTGTAATACACGTACTAGGGTTTAACCCTAAAGTTCTCCACTCCAAAATTCGTCTAAAGTTCCACAAGGTTCTTTTTAAAATAAAGAAAAATCGTTCTATATATATAGAAAACGCGGGCTGACGGCGTCAGCCCAATAGGTGACGTCGTCAGCTCGGCGATTAGGGTTTCCTGACGGCCTTGATTGACGTGGTCATAATTGCTGGTTCCAGATCTGACGGCCTTGGTTGACGGCGTCACCATTTACACTACGAACTCTCTGGATCGTCACGAGTCTTTTTTCCACTTCTGGACTTCACTTGTTCCTGACGGCGTCACTTAGTAGAGTGTGACGGCGTCACCTTCAGTAATCTTCAAGGTCTTTTGAGTTTTTGTTGTTTTCCGCACTTTTTCACTCCGAAAACGCCCGAAAATGCTTCTTTTGTGATTTTCCCTTCAAAAGTACCTAAAATGAGAAAAGAAACGACTTTGGGTGAAATCCAAACCAAAAACATACGAATTAGGACTCAAACCGACCCCTAAAAACGTAACATTTTTCGTCTCATCAAATACCCTTACACTTGAGATTTGCTTGTCCTCAAGCAAATGCGCTTTTATTCCCAATTGAAAAACAAGTTAGAGGTCATTTAATGCGAACTTAAAAGTAATTACAAGATTTAGTCGTTCCGCTTTACTCAAAATAAGCACGGAGAAAATATACTAGCACCTCTCATGTAGTGTTTGGATACTCACATCTCTCGGTTGATAATATGTAGATATAATGTAAAGGAAATGGACAATATCACTCACTACCTGTCATAATAAATAGATTACCATAGGCTTGAGAGAGGATCAAAACCTTCTCCACTAAGGCGTAAGCACCTAGGATAACTATCAAAGAGGGCTTTACAAAAGGGTTATAACGGGAGGTTTAGGGATATGGAAAAACACGGTTTGGTTGGATAAGGGATAGTTTACTGGTGGCTAGTCAATCATCTTATTTAGTTACATATACAAGTGGCGTTGCCAAGCCAAGACTAGACTCAATCTTAAACTATCAAAAACAAAACAAAACAAAACTAAGAAATAAAAGATAGGTGTGGATGGTAGTCCGTATGTTTTTTTTTTTTTTTTTTTTTTTTTTTTTTTTTTTTGCATACCTTTTTACCCTACCATCCAAAATAATACATCAATGGGGATTAAGCTTTCCCCTTACACTTGAACTTTTACATACTTTACATTTACTATTCTACGACTCGAATTGAAATAATTAAAACACTTGGAGTACTTTTGAAAACGTTTAGCACATATGGGGGTAATAAATGATGTTCTTCCCCATTACTCCATAACACTAGTACTTTACCCATGAGTCCCAATCATCCCAAAACAATATGTACAAGATATGACTCGACTTAGCAACAACGTAACTAATTAGATAATTGACAAGGGTTTAACAAATAACAATAATGCACTAAAGGTGAGTGCATACAAGGTAGGCTAAGGCGATTTGGTTGCACATTTGGGGTGGATTGTAAACAAATTCTTCCTTTAAGTATGATGCTTAAAGTTAGAAACGAAAGGGATAGGCTCTGAGGGGTGTACTAGGGGTATCGTGTACCAAAGATGGGTACATCGCAAAGGTGTGGGAGAATTACTTGACCAATGTAGCCAATGTAATTATAATACAGGTTTAAAACAAGGGTTATCCTAATGCCTCTTATCATGTAGTTAATCCTAATCTACACGAATGTAGTCTCACTTGTGGACTCGGAATGGTCACTAACGCAAGTTCTAGAATCTAAGTATTACCGGTACACACATGGGCACTAAAGTTGAGTGCTTCTCTTCCTACCAATTCTAGGGGTGAACCTCACATATTTGGGTGGAAAATTTTTGGTGGTACGGTTTTTTGTGCTAGTCATAAATTCTCCTATCCATGAGACGCTTATTAGGACTAAAGTTTCCCTCCTAATTAATGTAAAAAATTTTAAATTTGCTCTAAAATTACTCTAACAAGTGTTTCTTTTGGTTTTATTACACACTACTCTTAAACAAGCAAAAATCAAGCAATATTGATGAGGTTTCATTAATCTACCCTTATTTACCCCCCTTACACTTAAGTTGAACATTGTCCCCAATGTTCGAAAATAAGGAATGGAAAAGATAAAAGGTTAAAAGAATGAAATCGGATACTCCCCTGATTCGTTCTTTATGCAAGTGAAGTAACACGGTTAGATCCTCCTCCAAGAAGACGAACTATCAAAGCTTCCCTTCCAGTATATGCATCATCTTCTTGTCCTAAATAACCTGTTAGCATGGAAACACTACAAGAAACCTTGCGTAAAATCGGCGGCATTATTCATATATATATAGACGTATACCTAGAAAGCAAGTAAGATATAATGCTTGTGGAATGATTTTTCTACAGATTTCCTGGAATTCATAAGAGAGATTTTAACAAACATACAAGTTCCGTTAGTAAACTTTAATCAACAAATAAATTCCAGATTTTTGCACCTGACGTCGTCAGGTATTAACTCCTGACGCCGTCAGAGTGTTCTGACAGAAAGTTTAAGTTGAGTTTCCGGAAAATTTCTTGGAAAACCTTTGTCTCAATTCCTGGGAATTCTGCAGAAAAAATCATTATGACTCGATACAAGCATTTGACTCTAACAATTACGAATATGTAAACTAATTTCGTTGTTATGATTCATGTTCATTCGTTCTATATTAACCGATTTGGATGTCTCTTACACTTAGCTTTTGCGAATTACCTTTATATGTGATTAAGACGAAGTTAAAAACAAAATAAAGCATTTTCACAATTTAGTTTGAAGCATGAATCAATAACAAGAAAAATAACTTACATATGGAAACAAATAAAATCAAACAAACAAACAAATAAACACAAAGCTTGGGTTGCCTCCCAATAAGCACTTATTTTTGTTCGAGTCAAGAGCCTGACTCTACCCTTATTTAACGGAAATAGGGGAGGTTTTCCCTACACTTAGGATTAAGTGCGGGTGGAAGTAGCGATATACACCATCTCGGTGGAAGTATGCCACGTGAGGAAAGAGTGGTGGTTGAATTATATACTCAAAGGGGTATGCTCCATTCATCATAACCTTACCTAGTTCACTTTGGTCAATGGGTGAGTTAAAGTTTCCTCCTAAAAAGGGATCATCTTCTATCAACTTTGAGAGACTCCTAGTTGGGAATCCATCTTGACCTAATAAACCCGGTTTAAACCCATAATGTTTCTTGTGATCAATCATGAATGGGTGATATAAGTATGTAAGGTCATGGTTCACTCCTATATTAGCTTCCACTCCACATGGCCTAGAGTCTACTACCTTCATCGTAAAAATACCTGTACTATATGGTTTGATGGATGGATCGGGACCTATTTCAATTCCTAAATTTTCATCCAAGGATGGAAGATTAGGTAACGGTTTTGGTTGAGGCTCCGGTTCATCAAAACTAGGAACTTCCATAGAACTAAAAGAAAGGTCATCACTACAAGTATTCAAACCTATTTCTTCTAGTTGTGTTTGGTCCAAGGGTTCAACCTCTATTGGGGTTCCTATAGTCTCTTCTACTTCTTTCGGGTAGGTCACGGTTGGTGTGTGTTCCTCAAGTGATGGTGGGAGTTGTAGGGTACTTTGTAGGTTTATGTTATTTACCTCATCCTTATCCTCATCATGTGTTTTAGTAGAATCTAACCCAAACATGTTCCTAAGTATCTCAAATCCTTCTCTATCCATTTCAAGTTCTAAGTCCGATTCGTAAGAATCTTCCTCAATAACTTGATCACTATGTTCAATTTGCCCAAAGGTTTTGTCATGTGTTCCCTGAGATTCAAAGTCATTGATCATAAAACCTAGGTCTTTTTGCTCAATGTGATCATGTTCGGCTAAATCCTCCTCAATTGTTTCCTCAAGTTGTAATGTGTACGAACTCATTAATTCATTAAACTTATGGTTCACGGTTAGGAGGCTTTCCTCAAAATCTTTCCAAAGGGTCTTACTAAAAGGAATTGATCCTAACAACGATTGTTTAATAGAGGCCACACATGCACACAATTCATCAAACCTATCAAACTTTACACCCATCTCCTCTTGTATATACATAAGATCACTTAAAAATTCATTGGAACAACAAGAAGCAAATCTATCCGAGTAAACTAATTGTTCCTCTATTGTTAGTGATCTAAATGGAATTTCATCCGCCATGATGACAAATGAAAATGGTTTTACAAACAAAGGGCACAAGGAAAAAGATAGACTAAAGAAATCCTAGAAAAATAAAATAAAATCTCACTAGAAAGGAGTCTAGTGAGTAGACCTAATTAAAAATAAAAATTAACCTAAACAATAACTATTCCCCGGCAGCGGCGCCAAAAACTTGATGCGCGTGGATTGCAACACGCACTACGTTTTACCTCTCGAGGGATCTCGAGAAGCTTGCAATCCCCACCAGGCAGTGTACCTGACCGATGTAGTATAGTGTAGTGGCAAGTACCGGGGGATTGATCGTTCTCTCGCAGGGAATAGTGTTCGTTAGGCTAAAGGCTACTCTAATCTAGGTCTAAGGGTGGAGGAAGATTCTTTTTGTATTTTTATATTTTATGAAAGCAGTAAAATCTCTGGTTTTGGAGGATAGGGCGGAATTAGTTGCTAGTCAACTAACCCAAGTTATCTACTTCTAAGCTACTTATATTTTTGTATTTTTTTGGTTTTGAGAAAATCAGTGGTGGAGAATAGTGTTTACTTAGATTTCATTACTCCCTAACTATCTTTTACCATGTAATTAGTATGTTGAGTTTGCGTGGATGACGGGTGTATTCCTAACAAGTCGTAGGGAGTGCGTTCAATTCCCTAACTCTATAAGTTCCTACCTCACTCTATGACGATACGTCAAGCATCCTATCATGAGCTCACCGATAGCAACCTATGCATGAAATACTACCTTAAAATCGATAACGCACATACGATTCACGTTTCTAAAGACGTTCAAGCTTGTTACCGTATAGGAGATTAGCCAGTTTTCTCTAGTCTAACGTAGATGAAACATTCACCCAAATACAATCACAACATACACATCACATGATAATCAATAGTTAGGTTTCATTAGATCTAAGCAAACACAAAGTAAATTAGCCTAGCATGTTGAAAGAAAGACAAGCACAAGCATAAATCACACAACACATAGACATATTGTATGAATAAAGACTTATCTTGGATTAAACATGCAAGTTAGAGGGGTTAGGATACCCTCTAAGGTCTGTAATACACGTACTAGGGTTTAACCCTAAAGTTCTCCACTCCAAAATTCGTCTAAAGTTCCACTAGGTTCTCTCTAAATAAAGAAAAATCGTTCTATATATATAGAAAACGCGGGCTGACGGCGTCAGCCCAATAGGTGACGTCGTCAGCTCGGCGATTAGGGTTTCCTGACGGCCTTGATTGACGTGGTCATAATTGCTGGTTCCAGATCTGACGGCCTTGGTTGACGGCGTCACAATTTACACTACGAACTCTCTGGATCGTCACGAGTCTTTTTTCCACTTCTGGACTTCACTTGTTCCTGACGGCGTCACTTAGTAGAGTGTGACGGCGTCACCTTCAGTAATCTTCAAGGTCTTTTGAGTTTTTGTTGTTTTCCGCACTTTTTCACTCCGAAAACGCCCGAAAATGCTTCTTTTGTGATTTTCCCTTCAAAAGTACCTAAAATGAGAAAAGAAACGACTTTGGGTGAAATCCAAACCAAAAACATACGACTTAGGACTCAAAATGACCCCTAAAAACGTAACATTTTTCGTCTCATCAATAAACTATCAAAGAGGGCTTTTCAAAGAGTTATATTGTTAGGTGTAGGGACATGATAAACACGGTTTTGTTGGAATAAAGGGTATTTTTAGTGGTGGCGAGTTAATTATCTTGATCAAATACATGCACGAAGTGGCGTTGCTAAGCCAAGACTCGAACTCGACTTAAGCTAATAAGAAAATAACATAAACATAAATAAAGATAAAATGAAACGGGATGGTAGTCCGTATGTTTTTTTCTACTTTTCTTTTTCCAATTTTTTTTTTGTTTTTCTTGTTTTTCGATTTTTTTTCATACACTCTTGCTCTACCATCCAAAATAATACATCATAGGGGCCTCGGTTCTCCCCTTACACTTGAACTTTTACATACTTTACAATTAACTGTTCTAATGATTCGAATTAAGATAATTGAAAAAACTTGGAGTACTTTGAAATATTAACGCACATATGGGGGTAATAATTGATGTTCTTCCCCATTACTCCATTACATTAGTACTTTACCCATGAGTCCCAATCGTACCAAAATAATATGTACAAGGGTATGACTCGACTTAGCAACCATGTAATCAATTAGACAATTAACTAAGGGTTTAAACATGTAACAATAATGCACTAAAGATGAGTGCATACAAGGTAGGCTAAGGCGATTTGGGTGTACATTTGGGGGTGGATTGTAAACAAATTCTTCCTTTAAGTAAAATGCTTAAAGTTAGAAACGAAAAGATAGGCTCTAAGGGGTGTACTAGGGGTATCGTGTACTTGACCAAATAAGTCAATGTAATTATAATACGGGTGTAAAACAAGGGTTATCCTAATGCCTCTTATCATGTAGTAAATCTAACTACACGAATGTAGTCTCACTTGTGGATTTGGGATGGTCACTAACGCAAGTTCTAAAATCTATAAACTACCGGTACACACACAAGCACCAACAATGAATGCTTTTCCTAACAATTTTAGAGGTGAACCTCACATATTTGGGGGAAATTTTTTAACTGGTACGGTTTTTGTGCTAGTAATACAACTCCTATCCATGAGACGCTTATTATGCCTAAAGTTTCACTCCTATATGTTGTAAAAAAATTTAAATTTGGCGCTAAAATTGCCCTAACAAATATTTCTCTCGGTTTTATTACACATCTACCATTAAACAAAATAAAAATCAAGCGTAAAAGCATTTTCTAAGGTGTCTTCATTTACCCCCTTACACTTAAACCGAACATTGTCCCCAATGTTCACATAAAAGATGTAGAAGTAAAGAAAATGAAAGAATGAAACAAATACTCCCCTGATTCGTTTGATGTGGATCGTGTGGTAATATGGTTAGATCTTCTTCCAAGATGATGTAAAAGCTCCAAGATCAAAGCGACGCCAAAAGCTTGATGTCATGAACTTGATTCCATGTTCATCTTCTTGTCCAATGTAACCTGTTAAACCTGAGAAAACAATCTAGGCAAATCTTGCATAAAATCGGTGGCAAAATCTATATAAGGATATAATGCTTGTGGAATGAAAATTTTAAAGATTCCTGGAATTAAAGATGCAGTAATTTTTATAATCCGGCAGAAAAACTAAAATTTTAAAACTTTTTCTGGAATCAGTACCTGACGCCGTCAGCTTTTAAAGACTGACGCCGTCAGAATTGATCTAACAGAATTCTTATGTTTAGTTTCTGGAAAATTTCTGGAAAAACAATTACCTTACTTCCTGGAATCCTGCAAAATTTCATTATGACTCGATACAAGCATTTGACTCAAACAAATACTAATATGTATGTTCATTTTATATTGCTACAATTCATGTTCCAATTCGTTCTTATAAACAAATTTAGATTTTCCTTACACTTATCTTTTGCAAAATACCTTTATATGTAGTTAAGACGAAGTTAAAAACAAAATAAAGCATTTTCACAATTTTAATTTGAAGCATAAATCATAACAATAAAAATAAAACATACATACGGAAATAAATAAATTCAAATAAGCAAACAAACAAAACAAATAAAGCTTGGGTTGCCTCCCAAGAAGCGCTTTTCTTTATTAATGATTCTTGTAGCTAGACTCAAAGTCACTCCCTATTACGTGACCTCATCGTTGGTCATGGTCTCTAGGTCATTGCTAACATATGTCTCAAATTCCGGGTCCGATTACAAATACCATTTGTAAAGGCCCTTTACCTTTTTCTCTATTGCCTCTACAACCTTTTTGGCAATCTCTTTATCAACCTTATACTTAGGCCCAAGGGTCAAGCAATCCTTATAGAAAAGGCTCCGTTTTTCCCACACATAATCCATGCCCTTTCTCTTATTTTCTTCATTAATATCCTCAATTGCACCAATGTTATCCTTATCTAGTTGGGGCACAAAACGAAACTCCTTCATCCTATTAGGCATTTTATATGTGATCCTATCGGCCCCATTAGAAAATTGAATTATCCCTTCTACTTAATCATAACTTAACCTGGACTCTCAACGAACGGCTTACCTAGTACGACATGAGATAAGCTACAATCTATAACACTAGCTAAGTCTTCAACAATCATGAAGTCAGTAACATACGTAAAGTTCCCAACTAAGATATGTAAATCTCTAACCCTCCCGACAAAATTACAAATTCCACCGGGATAGTTGGGGTCTTTCCTAGGTTTAAGCCTTGTATTCACTATATCATTATAGACACTCGAAGACATAACGTTGATTGGGATTCAAAATTAATGTAAGCGTGATCAACGTATCTATATCCTATCATGCATGGTATCTTAACGTTCCAAGGGTTACCTCTTTTTATCTTTGGATCAATCTTAACGAAGGGAGAGCGAGGGTTATCAATTATGTTATTGTAATAGGCGATTTCTTCCTTAGTGGGGTAAAGGTTAAAATATTCATCACCTACTCTCTCGTCTTCCCTTTCTTCTAAACTTTCAGAATTCTTAAGATCATTATATTCTAAGCCCTTGCTTGCGTATATGGCGCCTGCTAGGTCATTAAGTGCATGATCTAATTGAGCATCAATTAAACTATTAAGCTCTCTAAGCTCCCTAATTTCACTTTCGATTTGGTACCGCAATGACACTACTTTGTCAGGTGTGAGGGGTGGATTCGCGCTTTCCATAATGGCACACGGAATAATTAATGGTCAAGTTACTACGAACAAAAACACAAAGAAAAGATAGACTAAAGAAAACTTAGAAAAATAAAAATAAAAATCTCACTAGAAAAGATTCCAATGAGTAGACCTAAATAAAAATCAAATTTTCAATCTAATCAATAACTATTCCCCGGCAGCGGCGCCAAAAACTTGATGCGTGGGTTTTGCAACCTTTGCACTTAGGTTTTACCTCTCAAAGGATCTTGAGAAGCTTACAACCCCCACCAGGCAGTGTACCTGACCGATGTAGCATAGTGAAGTGGCAAGTACCGGGGGATTGATCGTTCTCTCGGGGAATAGTGTCGTTAGGCTTGAAAAGCTACTCTAATTAGGTCTAAGGGTTGAGGGATGATTCTTTTTGTATTTTTATGTTTTATGAAAGCAAGTAAAAATCTCGGTTTTTTTTGGAAGAGTGGGCGGAATTAGTTGCTAGCCAACTAACCCAAATAACTACTTTTGCAAATAAAATAAAAGAACAAGAAAAAGTAAATGGTTGTGAAACTTATATGAGAGAAAAATGTGTTTACTTAGATTTCCTTACTCCCTAGCTATCTTTTACCGGTTAATTGGTTTGTTTTGATTGTGTGGATGACGGGTTGTATTCCTTTAAACCATTCGTAGCGCCGTGTACGATCTTCCCTAACTCTATAAGCTCCTACTTCACTCCTATGTCGAGCCGACTAAAAGCTCCTAACATGGGATCATTAGAATTCGCTTATGCATTAAATACAACCATATAATCGTAGTACACATCCGATTCATGTTTCTTAAGACGTTCAAGCAAGTTACCGTATAGGAGGTTAGCCAGTTTTCTTAAGCCTAACATCGACTTCACCTACCCACAACAATCACAAACAAACCAACAACATGTAATCAATAGCTAGGTTTCATTAGATCTAAGCAAACACAAGAAAGACCTAGCCTAGCATGTTAACTAAAAGACAAGCATAAGATATAATGAAACAACACATAGACATATTGATTGATTTGGAAGAAGACTTATCTTCAATTAAGCATCAAGGTCTCAAGGGTGAAAAAACCCCTGAAAATATAGTTAAATACGAGATAGGGTTTATCCCTAGGGTTCTCCCAAAAGTTGCACACCTAATGAATGAAAATATGAAAATTATATATAGATTTTACAACTTGACGGCGTCACGTTTTAGCTCGTGACGCCATCACCTCGCCGCCAAAACCCTTCTCGGATTGCTTAGATCTACTCTTGACGCCGTCCCTCTTTAAATCTCTTTGGGTCGTCTCTCTTTAAGTTATAACGTGACGGCCTAGGTGAATTTACACGTGACGTCGTCACGTGTTAAATCTCCAAAATCTTTCTGGGGCGTCTAGTGCAAAAAATCATCCACCTTGTTGTCAAAGAGTGACGCCATCACCTGGTGAAGCGTGATGCCGTCAGGTACAATTTCCGGCTTGGTTTTGAGACTTTGTCGTTTTCTTCACTTTTATGCTCCAAAAACGTCCAAAATGCTTCATTTTCCAGATTTCTTCTCCAAAGTACCTAAAATGACAAAAGGAACGATTTAAGGCAATATTTGATCAAATCATTACAAATTAGGTCTTAAATGACCCCCTAATAGCGTAACACTTTTCGCCTCATCACAATAGTGAACCTTGTCCATCAGGTGGCCGGCCCCTTTAATTTTAAGGGGGCCGCCCTTTGTATTAAGGGGGCCGCCCAGGGTCTGGTTCACAGATTGCCAGAAAAGGGGTTTTTGACAGAATATTTTTCAGAAAGAGGTTTGTTTTGAGGTTTGGTTTTGGGCAAATCCAACTCTTTAGGCAACTATGCATGTATTATCTTAATGAAATATGCATGAAAAGTATATAGGCAAATAAACATGTAATATAATCACAACTAAGCATGCATGTAAAATCAATAAAGTAATAGAGCAAGTAATCAAGGCATGCTACCTAAAATAACTATTTTGGTGCAAGGGCAAAGGCAACTAATGAGTGAGAAACTAGTGATGGAACAAATGTGATAATATAATTCTTGATCTTGTTCTAGTGTGTGCCTATATGAAACAAATATTTGGTTAAGATCATTTCGACTCCTATAGAAGAAAAACAAATTTTCCTAAGAAACGATCCTTAATCCTTAATCTCCTTGATTTAGCTTTGCTCACTTATAAGTGTCATGTATATGTATATATTGGATTTTATATATATATATATATATATATAATAATATATATATATATATATATATATATATATATATATATATATATATATATATATATATATATATATATATATATATATATATATATATATATATAACGAGAGTGAGACTATTGCGCATGGTTTGAGAGAAAAACGTTTTTATCATTATTCAACATTGAGTTTTCCTAAATGTGAGAATGAATTTTAAAAAAAATTGAATTGGGGTTTTCTTCTAGAATATATTTATGCAAAACAAAATATCCCACTTCCTTATTTTCGGCAAAACAGAATCCTAGACTCATGCTTTTGGAAAAAGAGAAAATTTCAATTTTAGTTGCTCAGATGGCCGGCCCCTTTAATGTTTAAGGGGGCCGCCCTTATAACTTTAAGAGGTCCGCCCATCTGACACAATTTTTTTTCTTTCAGAACTTTGATATTTTAGAAAGTTTTAAGTATTGTAAGAATTCAATCAATTTGCTCCATCATTCCTAATCCTAAACGCAAGTGGTTAAATAATTCACGCTTAAGGGGCTTAGTAAATATATCGACAATGTTATCTTCCGAAGCTACCTTTTCTATTGTATTTCCTTTTTGTACATTATCACTAAGGAAGTGATGACGTATTTCTATATGTTTAGTCATAGAGTGTTGAACGGGATTTTTACTTAAATCTATAGCACCTTTGTTGTCGCACATAATAGGAACATTTTCTAACCTAATGCCATAGTCTACGAGAGCTTTTTTCATCCATAGTGCTTGTTGACATGCCTTTCCAGTGCTTACATATTTGGCTTTGGTGGTAGAAATAGCAAGAGCGGTTTGCTTCTTCGAAAACCAAGATGTTAGACAACATCCCATAAACGTGCAAATACCGCTAGTGCGTTTTTGATCCACGTAGTCTCCCGCATGATCAGAATCCGCATAGACAATAGTTTCTATTCCGGATCCCTTAGGGTACCATAATCCTAAGTGTATAGTGCCCTTAATGTATCGGAAGATACGCTTAACCGCTTCTAGGTGAGAGGTTTTGGGATCCTCTTGAAAGCGGGCACAATGGCAAATACCAAACATGATATCGGGTCTACTTGCTGTTAAGTATAGTAAACTACCTATCATTCCTCTATACTTAGTGTTGTCTATGGACTCACCTTCATCATCTCTTGTGAGTTTGATTTCCGTAGACATGGGTGTCTTAAGTGGCTTAGAGTCTTCTAGTCCAAATTTCTTTAGCATTTCCTTAATATACTTAGATTGATTAAAAAATATTCCATCTTCTAATTGTTTTATTTGTAATCCTAAGAAGAAGTTTAGCTCTCCCATCATACTCATCTCAAACTCATCATGCATGATTTTGGCAAATTCATCACACATTTCTTGACAAGTTAATCCAAATATAATGTCGTCGACATATATTTGAACAATAATGATATTTGGGTCACTTCTTTTAGTGAAGAGAGTGTTATCTACCATTCCCATGGAATAATTATGTTTCATAAGAAAAGCTTTTAATCTATCATACCAAGCCTTTGGAGCTTGTTTTAGACCATTTAAAGCTTTCTTTAGTTTGTAAACATAATCAGGTTTTGCGAAGTCAATGAATCCTGGAGGTTGTGCCACATAAACCTCCTCATTGATAAAACCGTTGAGGAATGCACTCTTCACATCCATTTGGTATAACTTAAAATCTAGGGCGCAAGCCTAAGCTAGGAGTATTCTAATAGATTCTAGTCTAGCTACCGGTGCATAGGTTTCGTCATAATCAATTCCTTCTTGTTGATTATAGCCTTGGGCGACTAACCTAGCTTTATTCCTAGTTACTATTCCGTTCTCATCTAATTTATTTCAAAATACCCATTTGGTTCCTATTATGGTCATATTCCTAGGATTTGGGACTAGTTCCCAAACATCATTTATTTTGAATTGATTTAATTCTTCTTGCATAGCCATAATCCAACTTTCATCCTTTAAGGCTTCATTTATATTCCTAGGTTCTATTGTTGACACAAAGCGAAAGAAATTACTTTTGTCTTGAGCTTGTGATCTAAGTGTTCATTGATTCAAGTCACCTATGATGTTAACTAAAGGATGTGATTTTGTTTCCTTAATATTTACAATCTCATTTTCTTCTAATGTTTTGATGAGGTGAAAAGTGTACCCGTTTTAGGGGGTCATTTAAGCCCTAATTCGAGTTAATATGATCAAATATTGCCCTAAATCGTTCCTTTTGTCATTTTAGGTACTTTTGAGAAGAATCCTGGAAAACACATCAATTTGGACGTTTTTGGGGCATAAAGTGAAGAAAACGACAAAGTCTCAAAGAATGCTGGAAATCCTTCCTGACAGCGTCAGAGTCACAAGGTGACGCCGTCAGCCAACCAAGACAAAGGAGTGGATTCTGACTATACGTGATGCCCTAAGAAGAAAATGAGATGTTTACACCTGACGGCGTCAGGTGTTACAAGATGTGGGTCGTCAGGTGTAATGCTAAAGAGAGACAGCCCAGAGCAAATTTACAAGTGACGGCGTCAGAGATGGATCTAGGCCATCCGAGAACCTTAAAGACAGCGAGCTGACGGCGTCAGCACCTATAACCTGACGCCGTCAGAGTGTATTTTCTATATATACTTTTCTATTTTTCATTCATTAGTGTGCAACTTTTGGGAACAAAACCCTAGACGATTTTGTCAGCCTTTTCAAGGGTTTTTCACCCTTGATTCTTCCATGTTCAATTAAAGATAAGTCTCCATTCAAATTAATCAATATGTCTATATGTTAGTTAATTATATCTTATTCTTGTCTTTCAATTAACATGCTAGGCTAGATTTATCTTGTGTTTGCTTAGATCTAATGAAACCTAACTATTGATTATTGGTTGTTGGTGCGTTATTAATTGTATTGGATGATTGTTTATCGATGTTAGGCTTAAGAAAACTGGCCAACCTCCTATATGGTAACGTGCTTGAATGTCTTAAGAAACATGAACCAATGCGTACTAGGTTTTTATGGTTGTATTTAATGCATGAGCGAATTCTAATGATCCCATGTTAGGAGCTTCTAGCAGGCTCGACATAGGAGTGAAGTAGGAGCTTATAGAGTTGGGGAAGTACGTACGCTACCCCACGAATGGTATTAAGGAATACACCCGTCATCCACGCAATTAATATGATCAAATATTGCCCTAAATCGTTCCTTTTGTCATTTTAGGTACTTTTGAGAAGAATTCTGGAAAACACATCAATTTGGACGTTTTTGGAGCATAAAGTGAAGAAAACGACAAAGTCTCAAAAGAATGCCGAAAATCCTTCCTGACGGCGTCAGAGTCACAAGGTGACGTCGTCAGCCAACCAAGACAAAGGAGTGGATTCTGACTATACGTGATGCCCTAAGAAGAAAATGAGATGTTTACACCTGACGGCGTCAGGTGTTACAAGATGTTGGTCGTCAGGTGTAATGCTAAAGAGAGACGGCCCAGAGCAAATTTACAAGTGACGGCGTCAGAGATGGATCTAGGCCATCCGAGAACCTTAATGACGGCGAGCTGACGGCGTCAGCACCTATAACCTGACGCCGTCAGAGTGTATTTTCTATATATACTTTTCTATTTTTCATTGATTAGTGTGCAACTTTTGGGAACAAAACCCTAGACGATTTTGTCAGCCTTTTCAAGGGTTTTTCACCCTTGATTCTTCCATGTTCAATTAAAGATAAGTCTCCATTCAAATTAATCAATATGTCTATGTGTTGGTTAATTATATCTTATGCTTGTCTTTCAATTAACATGCTAGGCTAGATTTATTTTGTGTTTGCTTAGATCTAATGAAACCTAACTATTGATTATTGGTTGTTGGTGTGTTATTACTTGTATTGGATGATTGTTTATCGATGTTAGGCTTAAGAAAACTGGCTAACCTCCTATACGGTAACTTGCTTGAACGTCTTAAGAAACATGAACCAATGCGTACTAGGTTTTTATGGTTGTATTTAATGCATGAGCGAATTCTAATGATCCCATGTTAGGAGCTTCTAGCAGGCTCGACATAGGAGTGAAGTAGGAGCTTATAGAGTTGGGGAAGTACGTACGCCACCCCACGAATGGTATTAAGGAATACACCCGTCATCCACGCAATTAATACACACTAATTAACCGGTAAAAGATAGTTAGGGAGTAAGGAAATCTAAGTAAACACACTTATCTCCATATAAGTTTCACAACCTTTTATTTTCTTGTTATTTTATTTTAATTGCAATAGTAGTTTTTGGGTTAGTTGGCTAGCAACTAATTCCGCCCACTCCTTCAAACCCGAGATTTTACTTGCTTTCATAACAAATATAAAAATACAAAAATAATCATCCCTCATCCTTAGACCTATTAGAGTAGTTTTTCATACCTAACGAACACTATTCCCTGTGGAGAACGATCAATCCCCCGTACTTACCACTACACTATACTACATCGGTCAGGTACACTGCCTGGTGGGGTTGTAAGCCTCTTGAGATCCCTTGAGAGGTAAAACCTGTTGCGTGGTCGCAATCCCGCGTATCAAGTTTTTGGCGCCATTGCCGGGGAATAGTTATTGCTTAGGTTGAAATTTATTTTATTAGGTCTACTCATTAGATTCCTATCAAGTGAGATTTTATTTTTCTTTTTATTAGCTTTCTGGTAGTCTATCTTTTCTTTGTGTCTTTGTTCGTAAAAACCTTTCCATTGACTCTTCCGTTCACCATTATGGAGTACGCGAATCCACCATACCACCGACCACGAAATCCATTCAACCCTAATGACATCTTGATGTTCAAACAATATCGAGATGAACCCATATATGATGCATGGACTCGTTTTAAAAATTTACTCCGGATAGTCCCTCATCATAGTTTCGATTTAGCATCCCTAACCCAAATCTTTTACTATCGTGTCGACCAATGTAACCAAAGGTGCATTGAGGATTTTGCCAATGGGGACCTTAGGGAATTAAATGCTGAAGAAGCATGGGATGCCATAGAAGATTGTGCCCAATATTACTATAGAGTAGACAACCCAACGAACGTTAGTGCAATTCAATTGACCACAAATTTCAAGGGTCATGAAACAAGTTTGTTTGGGGAAGAATACGCTAATGTTGAGATACCTAAGTGGATGTCGCCTAACATCATAGTACAAAACGAACACATAGGTAATCTAGATACAAAGGAGGATGAGGTGGATAATTCAAGCCCACAAAGTACCCCACAAGTCCTACCATCATTTGAGGCACCCACACCGCCCATGACTTACTCGGAAGAAGTAGAAGAGACTTTAGGAATCCCGATGGAGGTAGAACCTTTGAACCAAACACAACAGAGGATATAGGTTTGAACACTTGTAATGATAACCTTACTCTTAGTTCTAGGGAATTTCCTAGTGTTGATAAACCAGAACCTCTAACTTTACACAACTTTTCATCCTTAGATTTACATCTAGGAGACAAAAGAGGAACCGACCCACCCATCAACCAATATTATCCGGGTAGTTTTAGGATGAAGGAAGCCATTCACTCACCCCCTTCACCTCACGTGGCATATTTCCACCCTAAGGGTGTGTATCGCTACTTCCACCCGCACTTAATTCTAAGTGTAGGGAAAACCTCCCCTATTTCTATTAAATAAGGGTAGAGTCAGGCTCGTGACTCGAACAAAAACAAGCGCTTCTCAGGAGGCAACCCAAGCTTTATTTGCTTTGTGTTTATTTAGTTGTTTGTTTGATTTTATTTGTTTCCGTATGTATGTTACTTTTCTTGTTATTGATTCATGCTTCAAAAACCAACTTGTGAAAATGCTTTATTTTGTTTTTAACTTCGTCTTAACTACATATAAAGGTATTTTGCAAAAGATAAGTGTAAGGGAAATCTAAATCGGTTTATAAGAACGAATGAACATGAATTATAACAATATAAATTAACATACATATGAGTACCTGTTTGAGTCAAATGCTTGTATCGAGTCATAATGATATTTTTGCAGGAATTCCAGGAAGTAAGGTATAGTTTTTCCAGAAATTGTCCGGAAATTTAACATGAGAATTCCGTCAGATCATTTCTGACGGCGTCAGGCCTTACAACCTGACGGCGTCAGGCAGTAATTTTCTGAAATTTTTGAAAGTTTTGTTTTTCTTCCGGAATCATAAAAAGTTTTGTTAATTCTCTAACTTATAATCTCCAGAAATTCTGCAAAAACATTCATTCCACAAGCATTATATCCTATTATAGATTATACCGCCGATTTTACGCGAGGTTCGCCTTTATTGTTTTTTCAGGTTAACATGTTATTTTGGACAAGGAGATGATTATATTTCGGAAGGGAAGCTTTGAGCGTTC